>CM069146.1:55321857-55384776 GCA_035221665.1 Okamejei kenojei | reverse complement strand
ACCATGCCTGAACGCATAAGTGCTCCCATCATTTGCCTCGCTCGTCATCACTCAGAGTATGGTTGCACATGTGACAGTACAAGCTGGTACGTGGATAGCGGTTTTTAAAAACTCCGGGTCGCATGGGATTACGGGCCACCCAAACGCAGGCAGGTGGAGGGACTACGTGTTGTAGGATGGGGCATGTTGGTCCAGCGTGGGAAGCTGGGCTTGAAGGGCCCTGGTATTTCCACACTGGTATGACATTAGACAATATGACAATAGGTTGCTAGGAGTAGGGCCATTCGGCCCTTTCGAGCCCTAGCACCGCCTTCAATGTGATCATGGCTGATCATCCACAATCAATTCACCCGTTCTCCTCGCTGCACTTGACTTGACCCATATTCCCCTGACTTCCGCTGCCATCTTAAGGAGCCATATCGAGACTCTCTCTTGAAAGTATCCAGAGAACCGGCCTTCCACCGCCTTTGAGTGGCAGAGAATTCCACGGTACTCCCACTCTTCTGTGTGAAAAAGTGAAGAGAAAAAGTGTTTACTCGTCTCTGTTCTAAATGGCTTACTCCTTATTCTTAAACTGTCTGGGCCTGCGTTGCCCCCTCTGCTATGACTGATGGACTCCTTCCTGACTACTTATAGTGTAAGACAAGAATACGATGCCAGGATAAAGGTATCGCGGTGAACACTGACGACGCAGCGTTTGTCTCCGGGCACTGGGTCCTCCTGTAGCAGTCTTCGGGGTTTGAAAGAGATGTGCAGGTGGGGCGACCACGACATCAGATGATACTGTACAGAATAGTGAATAGGCTTGAGATATGAGGTGGACGTGGAGAGGATGTTGTGTCGACGTAGTGTGGTAGAGTCTCAGGATCAGAGGCCACAGCTACTCAGAATTAAAGGACGTTCTTTTAGGAAAGGAAAGATAGAGGAGACATTTTTTGTAGTGCGGAGGATAAAGTGATGTGAATCTGTGTGTGAGAAGAGTCTGTAATGGATGACCTGTGGGACGTAGAGTTCAATGAATATTTTTAAGACAGAGATAGATAGATTTCTATGGCTAGTACGGGCTGATGTGCAGAGGTTATGGGGATTGTAAGGCATGGAAGAAGAGATGGGGATGTCAGAGGGTGAGCGAATATTAGACTCAGCGCGGTGGGTGGATCGAGAAAGGTTCGGAATGGACTTGAAAATGTGGCTGAAATGGCCCTTAATTTGCGTAACTCCTGATTCCTTTTTTAAACTCGTGCATAACTATATTTAGACATGTTAAGAGATCTGCTATTAGTTAGATCAAGAGACCAGAGAACGTAGGACTGATGCGGTTGTGGGCTCCGCAACATACATGTATTTGGCTAGGCACAGCGCTGCAATAAAACATTCAAAATATTGTGTTCCTCTAGAAGCTCTTCGTCCGATCCAGTCAATCCGGTTAGCGCAAGTGGCAGTGCCTGTTACATGTTGGTACTATTCGGTGGTTGACGAAGTGTCATTTTTTACGCTGTTGTAGATATGCTGGGCGGAAGAGGGAGCCAACAACCATCAGTGCTACAACGCGAAGAAGTTGTCTAAGTCTGGTATAACGAGCTATCTCAGTGCTGGGGAGGGGAGAGTTTGGACGTCGTTGGGGGATGTTGACCTGAGAGGGCGGATGAGGTGCAAGGTGCAGGCCATCTCGACAATCCTATCCGGTGCACACTCCTCCATGAAGAAGTTCTGGTCAGGGTCAAAAGAGCTAACACGGACAGAAACAAGCGGGGTCTTCGCTCTCCCTGCTGGCTGTTGAACAGCGAGCACGTGGTTCCGGAGATCTTTCACCCCTGCGCACCGCCATTTAGGATTTTATAATATGATGCGCTAGGGTGTGTAGGGGCTATGCTTTGCATTTTTAATATTTAATTGATTGGGTTTGTTTGTTAGGTTGTTGGCCTGCGTGGAACATCCTGAATTCCGCTGACGGGGGGCATCAATTAAAATTATTTGCTGCCGAGTGTGTGTTTGAAATTTCGAATAGTGTCACAAAACACAAAAAAGTTCTACTGAATCGTTTGTTCACCTTGAATGAATTTTGTTCCGCAGGTTATGGTGGCCTTGCAGTTGTGCGTATTGATAGGACCATTGTAAGGTGGATATTGTACATGCAATACTGGAGACGTGGTGGGGGACCTGGGACATGGTGTAAAGGTGCATGTACTGCCCAGCCTGAGTCCTGGCACTTTAAATATCTTACATCAAGTGAGAGCTAGACCATAGTAAGAGCGTGCCGTTCTGTTATGTGAGTCACTGAGATATACAGCAGTTTAGGTTTAGAGATACCTAGCGCGGAGGAACACGGCCCTTCTGCCCACCTAGAGATATAGATAGATGTGTTCAAAACGATTCCGCTTCATACAGCTGGAACGATTATCACTACACACACAGGGACCAATTTAACATCTTACTTCGGTGAAGCTCGCGACACCTTGCTAGCCTCATACTAACGATACGACACGATTCTTTGGAAGTGTGGGCGCTGGATTTGATTAGGAAGACCGAGAACCTGCTGCTGTGATGACACGAACATTTCCTAAGTGTGTAGAGGGATCGAGGCGAGTGACGCGCATGATATCTGCATGTTTTGTTTAATAGAGGATCGTATTCTTCGCGCGCGACCCCGTGGTAGTATAGGGTAGCTCTGAACCATGGGTCTCGCTTGGCGCGACTCGGTGGAGGGGATACCTACCTGACTACTCCCGTACCGTGCCACCTGCTGTCCGCTCTGTTATTCACTTTAATGTTGATATATATTAATCGTTAGAGCGTGCTCTTCAAAAGCCTGTTTTTGTAGATATCTTTTGTTGGATGTTAGAGATACAGCTATGGGAATGGCGCCACTTTGTCCGCTGACCAAGCCTCATGCCCGAACCAATTCGCTGACCGACCTTGCTTTACATGTTAGATCCCACACTTTCTTCAGTCAATCCCGCTCACGGATTGGGGGGGGCCAATCTACACACGGCCAATGGAGAACGCCTGACTTAAACCCGTGTCGTGGAGGATGCAGAAGTAGCACATTGCACACCATCATTAGACCAATGTGAAGTTGGACCGGCTTGATTCAAACCTTTCTGTGTTTTTCAGATCGTTTTAGGTAGTGTATATTTTGTGCTTGCCGCAATGTTATCTAACTCAAGTCTTAAAGTTGTACTTAGAGTTACTAAACGCAGTGCAGCAGGCCAGATGTGATTACGTTCACTGCCCGCAACTATTTCCAGGTTTGTCAGCATTTACTTTTAATGTCATTTAACTGGTACGCGATTGAGTATATACATATCACAGAATACAACGCGGGAACATATTGGGTTCCTCTCACATCAATCATCGTTTCCATCCTCACGATGCCCCTTAGTTGATATAAAACAAAAGGAATTTAAAAGTACTCATGACATTCTGTTGAAGAAAAACATGTTAATTAAACGATAGATCTAGAATACAGGTAATGCCTTAAAATTTTGAACGCTAAGAGAATAAAACGGACATTCTCAGCAATCAACCTCGTTGTCCTCGGCAGACAGTGTAGCAGTGTGGTGACAGGTGCCGCCTAGAGGCTCGTCAAAGTCAGTTATTGTTGTCTATTGGGCGCAGTTAGATGTTTGGTGCGATGGTGTGAGGCTGGGATCCGGGAAACTGTTCCGTGTTTTTATACCATGTTATTGCTCTAGTAGGGAATGAGAGGGCTGGAGGTGCGTTCCGCTTGCTTATTGGTGTTGCTGGAAGCTGCGATGCGTTCCTGTATGTACCTTGCTTCCCAGGCCCAGATGCAGAAATGTGTGAAGGATGTTGTCTTGTGATGGGTGATTGGGGTGGGTCCTTAGAATAATGTGAAGATTGCTTTTACGTTGATGCTGCGGCTTCCTTGAGATATAGAGATCGTCTCCAACATTGGAAAAGGGATGGTTTTGGCTAACAGCGGATCTGAATCCCACTGGTCAGTGTGCTTATCGACGCTGATTGCATGTTAAGTTGTTTATCTTATAAGCCTATGCAGGCTCCCAACCTGACGACGCGTTAATGCCGAGTGTGACGGTCATGTTTTGTGTTTACTGCCTCGATGGAGTGCCCTATAGAAAAAAAAGGGGTAAGTTAGTGTTTGTGTAACAGTAGGGAAGCACCCCAATGCAAACCAAGAATCGTCGTGTCCTCCAGTGTCACTCATACTCTGATTCATTTTCGTGTCTCCGTTTGTCCCTTCTAATGAAAACTATCCTATCCACTGTAGTTCGACTCCTCTAAACGCATTGTTACAGTACCTGCCCTCAATGAGCCTTCGACTTCTTGGCAGCTTGTTCCCATTGACCCAAGCCCTTTACCACCCACTGAGAGTGACTACGAATGTTGCCCTTGGGTTCCTTTTTAATCTTTCACCTTCACGTGACTTATTGCAGTTCATAGTAAATTTTTAAATGTGTACTCATCTTAAATTTAGTGTACATCGATTCAAAATAATTTTTGGGTTCAAATGTGCTATTTTAGATGGTGTCCTTTAGACCTTAAAGATTTACAGTACCGAAACAGGCCCTTCGGGCCCACCGAGTTCCGTGCCAACCAGCGATCCCGTATTTATTCCTACCACATACTTATGGGACAATTTAGCAATTTATCTCAAAGCCAGATTACCCGCTGTACAAATCTGTACACGTCTTTGTTGGGACGTGTGGCGATTGTAGAATCCGGTGAGGATGAGGAGAACCGTGATGAGCCCGGGGAAAACCACAAAGCGACGTGTCTCATGTGAGGATCGCGTGCAAACTCCGTACGACTGCACCGCTGTGGTGAGGATCTCAAACTCCGGCTCTTTGGTCGCTTGTGAGGGCATGCAAGTACCTCGTACCGCTCTGCGCCATGCCGTTGCACGTGCGCAAGATAGTAGGCTTATCCGTTCCGAGTCGACTTGGCAACAAATTGTGTAGTACATTGTGCATTGTTTAGGTTGCTAGTTAAGACTTGAAGTGTGTGAGTACATTTTAACATGCTAGCTGCGACCTGGAAGTGTTTTGAGTTGGTGGCGCGCTAGCGTATAACGTATGGAACATCTTATTGTCAGAGACGAGGTGTGTCCGTGTTTGTTGAGTCTGCATGTTACCTCTATGTGGCTCGTCTTTATTTTATGAAATTAGTACGCTCTTACAAGGGTGGCATGCGAGAGGAAGTTGACTGAGTCAGTAACTCCCACGCCGGGGGTACCGCTGATCTTCCCCCCCACCGCCCAGGATCTGGCGGTTGAAGCTACTTTGATTGACGCCTTCCACTTTGTGACGTTTTTTTTTTTTATATGTATTCTGTCGCAGAGGGATGTCTCTACGTTCACGTGTGGAAGGTTGACGTGGGGGGGTTGGGATTCATGGGATGGAGCGTAGGGGCGTTAAGGGGTACCACCTTTACGGTGGTGTGGAGCTGGGAGCTCGCACGTGGTGGGCCACTGGGAGTGATGAGTATAGTGAGATGATAGAGCTCTTTCAGGAGAAGCTGATGACACGTATGACGGTCGAGCTTGCTCTCGGTACAGATAGGGCGCGCACGCAGTCCTGCGCAGCCATCCTGTGACTTGAGAACCTGAAGAGATCCCCAGGGTAGGGCTGGACAGGAGCAGGTTGTTGTTTGCGATGTCGGTTGTTTGGCGGACACAAGTGGGTTAGAGACTGCCTCAGTGATGCCATGGGGAGTTGTTGACTTCATGTTGGAGATTCTCTGTTTCAGAAGGCTAGCTGTGGGGCCATACTCATGGATTGTGTTCAGAAGAGACCAGGGGGATTTAGCTCTGTGCGGACTTAACGGGATATGCGGCAGCGAAAGCAGGAACGCGGGGGGTACTTGATGCTGGTGATGAGTTCATGCTCAAAGATTGCATTATTGAATGGTTGGTGCTGCGCTCGAGAAGGGCCTATTTTTTTATGTGTTACTATGCTGGAATTCTAGTATGCAAACACAAATTGTGAGAGTAATCAGCAGGTGTTCACGCAGCGCGTTTCATAACGTAAAGTCACAGATTCACCAACATATTGCTATTGTGTTTTACTATCAGTGGGTGTCTAGTGCGTAGCATCTGTGGACGAGTAATGTGAGATTCTGGTCGGACATAAGCATATGTATTGGATTCGGGCTCGCTTCTTCAAATTGTACTGACTGTCCACTGGTAACATACGGCACTTAAATCTACACCAGCATCAAGGCAGCCTTTGGTCCTTCAGACAGATGGAGGCACATAGGAACCTGCAGTATGCTTTTTCTTACAAAAGATAAAAGACTGCAGTGTGCTGGGGAGTACCTCGGGCAGGTTCGGTTGGCATGAATTTCTGGGGTGCTAAGGTGGATGGGTGATAGCTTGTTGATCTTGACAGTAGTAACATCCAAGGTGTGCCAACCTCTCCAGACTCAGCCTCAAAATCTCTCCTTTCATCTCAGGGTACGCGCTCACTAATGTCATTCTGTAGGTTGGTGATCAAAAGGATTGGTCAAATCAGCGGGTTGAGGCGGACGCAGCTTTATGAGATGCGAAGGGAAATAGGACGAGTTTTGGGTCGAGAGACCCTTTCTTCTTTTGAGTTTCTGAGGTTGAGTGGTCACGACAGACGTAGGACCGTTTAGCGCTCTTATTCCTTCTTCCATCTGGGTATATGGTTTGACTGGACACTGCACCGTAAGCTGAGTTTCTCTAGCATTTTTGTGCTTCATCTTCGATATTTTTCTCATGTAGCATCTGCGCCGAGTTCTTTCTTAAACGTTGATCTGTCATCGTATTGATCCATCTACTTCCATTTGGGATGTCCTCAGTTCTGTCATCTTCTCTCTAGTCTGTGTCTCCTTGTGTATACCTCCAGACCTTGGTGGTCGCTGATCTTAATCTCAAGCGTTTACAATCGCCCCCCTCTCCTGTATCCTCTGTATCACTCGCCCCTCTAGAGATTTGACCGCCCCTCCACCTCCCACGCTCTCTCTTCCAGTTTTCAGTCACAGTGTTTTCTTCTACAGTCCTCCCCCCCTCCTTCAAATTAGTCTTGACAAGGGTCCAGCAACCCAAAACGCGTGTGTTCTATTCCCTCCATCAGTTGCTGCCTGACCTGACCTTCCAGCGCTCTGTTCTTGCTCCTGAATGAAGCGATGACTTCTAGAATTTTGTGTGCATTGGTGATTAGCAGGGCGCTCGCACCTGTGTTAACCGAAAGGCATTCGTGGAGGTTGTGCCCGTTTTAAATCGAGCGTGTATGGCGGAAAGAAAATACAGTTCGGCCTCTTAATCTTTGCTCACAGAAGAATTAACTTTGAAGCAAAGCTGTGAATTTCTCTATATCTCTCAACGCTGGGTATTGGTTCTAATAACTCGCTCTTGAGGCTATAATGGATATTAATCCAGATATAAGTTTGTGTTTAACTTCTGAATACTGAGCATTTTTGAGATTCTTTCTATAAAGGGCGATAAATGGTGAGAGATGTGGGGTGCTTTGCATGCAGTGTGGAGGAATGTGCTTGTGATGATGGCATTTCTGGGTTGGAAAATTGCTTGAGTTGTCTCCTTTCCACTGCTTTTTCTTGTTTGTTAGAAATTGCCCCCGTGTCGTCTCTCTCAGCTTTTTAAGATAGTAAGCATCGATGGGTTCTGGAGAAAGTTGAAGGTTTTGTAGAAAGTAAACGGTATTCTAATGGCTTGGGTATTTGGATTATCTGCCGTTATTTGACAGCAACCGGAGATGGAACCCATAATGCTGGGTGAAACTCAGGCGGGTGAGGCAGTGTATATATGGAGCGAAGGTTAGGTGACCTTTTGGGTCAAGACCCTTCTCTCTAGTTCTGAAAGGAATAGGTGACGTTTCGGGTCGACGGCGAAGGTGCTCGACTCTGCAGAGAAACAGTCACCTATTCTCTTGTGTCAAACTCCATTGATGCTGCCGTCACACGGTTGGTTATGTTGCGGACCGGAGCCTGGAGGGTGTTGGGCGAAAGGATCGCCAATCCTGGATACGCTTGGTGTGTTTTCTCAGAGCGGCCGATGTAGATACAGTTGTCACCTACAGGCAGTCGGATGAGGTAGATGAGGTTGGAGGATTGGTTCAAGTGAACCTCTGCCTTCTTGTCCTCGGTTATTAATGAAGAGTGTGGGTAGGGGGTGGGGGCGAGAGGTAGAGGAGAACAATAGAGACAAAATTAATAAATGAATTGGAATATCTAATAATTGCCCGTCTGCCAGACACTGTAACCGCTTTTAGTAATTTAATTTTTGTGGTATTATTGAAATCAAGAGCCACTGGTGTTTATTATGTTTTCATGTTTGAAAAGTGGGCCTAATGTGCAAATTTGTTATGATTCGGCTCTCCACTTAGATGTAACGTAGGCATGAACAAACTATACTCCTTCGAGAGGCACTGCCATGTCGGCTATTATGAGCTAATAAAGAAACTGAAAAACTGAACTATACTGATCGCGTTCCGGTTGCTCATACACTTTAACTTCCCCCTCCCATTCCCACAACTGCCTTTCGTGGTTGTCTGGGCATCCTCCATTGGTCATGAGTGAGGCCTCAGCGCTAATGTGTGTAGGTGTAGGAACAGCATCTCATATTTCGTTTGGGCTGTTTCACCCCATAGTCGGTATGAACATTGAACTTTTGCTTACTTCAAGTAGCCCTATCTGGCTTTACCTCTCTTCTTCTCTCCATCCCCCCCCCCGCCCACCCCCTCCCCACACCATGTTCCTGGCCCACACCAAGATGGATGGTATCTACTGTGAGGTCTGGGCGACTAGGCATTTTATCTCGAGACGATTGGCCACACGAGCTCTCCCCCTCTTGTACAGTTTTAGACGGTCTATGGGAATGTCCAGTGGTCTACGGCTCCTTTAGGGTCGAACGATGACATGCACCAGCGCCTGATGCGCCTCTATGCGTACGTTTTGCTTCTCTAGGCTAGATGCTGCCGTGGTGACCTTGCTGAGTTATCTCCTAGCAGATTTTGTGTCTCAAGACATTTTTTTTGTCTTTTTTTAACATGCAGTGTCTTGGTACCAGTTTTGATCGACATTCTGTACATCTACAAGAGGAAACTAAAAAAATAAACGTGTGTGTGGGTAATTAGTCACTCGCGACCGCGATCTACTGTGTCACCTGTCCTTCTTCTTTTCAGAGATGCTGCAGTCGACGTGCTGAGATACTCCAGCTTTTTGTGTATTTTTTCTGCTCCCTATGTTGTTTCATGGCTTGTGAACGGCCCTTCCAATAAGCTTAGGCTACGTGGTGCGATTTAACGCTATGTATTATACCCCATGTGATAGGGAGCACATTGTGGATACTTGTGTCTCTGGAACTGATGCCTAGCTGGACGATGCTAGGATGATACTTATTATACCCGCTCTCTGTATCTTCCGCCCTGTATGCTGCTAACCTGTGGTTCGTTGAGTTCATGACTTGATTGTATTGTCATGCATAGTATATTTGAATCTGATTGGAGCAGCATGCAATACCAAAGCTCTTCGCACTGTACTCTCGCCGTACATGTGGACAATAATAAAACCTAACCGCGAGCCCTTGATCCCACTTACGCGACATTTTCAGCAGAGCATGCCGGCAAACTCGTCAGATAGGTCGTTGGCGGTCGCGAAAATGTTCCAACAGTGTAGAAAAGATCCAGCGGGCGAGCCAAGAATGACACTACGACTTCTTGTTGGCCCTGCGGTACATGAGGAGACGAGCTCAGACCATACAGGCGATCAGTGTCGCTGGGGTGATAGCTGTGCTGACGGTCGTGAGTAGTCGCCACAAAGAGTCGGTTCCTGTGTTCTGTCGTCCGGCTGGGATTTTCAACATGTTGAACATTTTCGGCCACCTGCATATACGTTAGACTGAAGAACGTGACGCTACGGGCCTATGCCGGCAGTCGAGAAAAGGTCGCTGTAAGGTGGGACAGGGTCCATAATGAGAGAGCAAAATACAAAATAGTCCTCCTTTCTGCACTGTCTTCCTCAACGGTGAGCATGCTGCCTAACTTGAGCCACGTGCGGTGTATAAAAGGTGTAACTATGCGCGATGAGAGATGTACGAAAGCTGAGCCTGCATCTACGCCTCTAGTCTTTGCTGTGCTTTCCTTTTCCTCTTCTGTCACTCAGTTGACTTGGTTCCAACTTGACGTTGGGGTCGGAGGTGGCGGCTGGAAAGCATCTCTCCCGCGGCGGTTCTGGGCAGTGAGTGCGGACCCCACTCTGATCCGTTCGGTTGTTTGTGAGGACCCTTGGCCCGTGCTCCCTCCCTCTCCTCCTGTGCCCGCGGTCTGCCCAAGTGCGGTGGGTTGGGGGGGGGGCAGACTGTGTTGGGTAACTTGGAAGTCGGCACTCTGTTTACCAGCGGCGCTGTGTGTATCAGTGGTTGTTGCATGCTGCACCTCAGTCCCCCTGCAGTGATTCAGGCATGTTGCCGCAGCCTAACACTTTTTGTGATGTAAAGCAGTAGACTCGCAATGACTTGGGTAGTAGGCCCTCGGTCGATTGCATTGTGATCCATGGGGTGATGATCCGTGTGTTTGCAGCCGGGGTGTATGGCGTGGTTGGGATGCAAGCCTGGCGATGTCATATGGAGGATCAGTGCTGCTGCCCATGCATGCACTAGTTCCCCCCTTCATCACGTCGCTTGAGCGATCCGTAAGAACAGCAGGGCCGTTACAGTTTGAGCGAGCACCGGAAGTCGTCGTGCGCAGCGGATGGAGCTGCCAATGAGCGAGGGTTTGTAGGACACACGAACGTGAGACTGCCTTAGGGGCTGAGCCCTTCCGACATCCAGATTTTCTTGAGGGGTTTCTGCCTGGAGCCTTTTCCGCGTATGACTGGATATGGCCGTAGCAAGGCTGTGAGCGTGTGTTTATAAATCAGTAGTGTTTCCGCTTTCTCCTAGATGGACGGTGCGCTTCCCGGGTGTTTCTGTCCGAACTCCGCCATTGTTGCCACGAGATCCCGTCGGGGGTGACTGTGGAGAGTCTGGAGTGAGAGGGAGAGAGTCATACTCTATACGTGCAGGTCACTCTATTAGCACCGAGACCTCACTGTCCCATCACAATTTTAATCAGCTGATACGGTTGAAGCAAGTGGATGCTGCGGACATTGACTCAACGGTAAAGTTTTAGAGTGGTTCTGGGTCCAAACGCAGTGCGGTAGGTGGAGGACTAGGTAGGAGGGGATCTTTGTTGTGCATGGACATGTTGAGCGAAGGGGCCTGTTCCAAGCCTGCCAGTTTCTTGACTATTTCTGTCAATATAAAAGCCGATTTGGGAAGAAACTGCATTGATTCAGGTGAGTCTGGATGGGACTTGGGACAAACACGCGGGAAGGAGAATCTAGCTTAGATGGGACATGCCTGGCCAGTAGTTGGGCTGAAGGGCCTGTTTCTTAGTGACTGACCATTGACTCAATGTGCTTCCATGTTGTACAAACATGGAAGCAGCTGCACCCTAGAATTTGCATTGCCAGCCCAGAGCTAACATGGAGTTTTATAAGACAGCTTTGTGTCTGCCAGTAGATGTCAACTGTAAATTTAAGGACTTGTGGAATA
Organism: Okamejei kenojei; assembly: GCA_035221665.1. Taxonomy (NCBI): domain Eukaryota; kingdom Metazoa; phylum Chordata; class Chondrichthyes; order Rajiformes; family Rajidae; genus Okamejei; species Okamejei kenojei. Next base: position 55,373,219 of record CM069146.1, on the reverse strand, counting down.
TTTGGAACAAAATCTCCAAGAAATTGCTGATTACATAAATGAATTGTTGTAGATTAATATTGTCGAGATAACTCCTAGAATTTGCGTGATTTTTTGCTGCAAGGGCCACTGTTTTCTTGTATCCTTCTGAAAATTTGAGGGTTTTATCAGCTATTAAAACCAATTGTTGTCACCTTTGTTTGACCAAGTCAGAGTCCCAGGAACTAAACCCGACCCATGTAGTTGTTGTGACTGATTAAGCTGTAGCGCAGGATTAAAATAACATTTCTAAAACCAGTGTAAGTGTAATTTTGTATTAGTGAGACATATGTTTTGCCCTTGGATGTAATGGCCTTTATCTAAGCAATTTCCTGACGCGAGTTTAAACGAAGACACCATCCTGTTTGACGCTCAACTAAATCGCAGAGAGCTGGATACAACTCTTTGAATCACCTTCCCTCTGGAACGGCGCACTGCCGGACTGTCAAAGCCGCCCACAGCCAGACATAAAAACTAGTTTTATTCCTTTCACGAGCAGTAGCTAGAGATACTCAATAACCAAAAAATCTGTAGCCTCTCCTTTTTGCTCTTGTGTATTTTATTTCATTGCATGTTTATATCAATAATATTTTCTTATCATGTGTTTTGTGGTGTCATTTCCTAACTGTCACTGCCGTGTCGTTGTTCACTCTGTGGGCGGATGACACCAAGGCAAATTCCGTGTTTTGAATACTTTGACCAATAATAACTTATTCATTTCATTTTTCAAATCTTGGTACATCACAATTTTCAATTGTTGGAGCTTGCCTTTTAAGGTCAACTTGGTAGATGTGGTAGATAATTAAGTGTAGTGAGCATATACTGTCCATTCGAATCATTCATTGTGGCATTTAACAAACTTACACCACCGTATGTCTTTGCTTCTCAATGAATCGTATGCTGTTTACTTCTGCCTGTAAATTGATGTTGATGAAAGATACGGCCGGGTAGAAACAGCGGCGCATGTTTGGCCCACCGAGTCCATGCTGGACCAGTCGATATGATTCACCAGTTCACACCAGCTCACAGTGTTCACACATTGCGCATCCGACACACACTCGGGGCAATTTACTGAGGGATGTGGGGAGGAAAGCTGGAGCACCAGAGGAAACCGCCACATGGTCGCCACAGATGTAGGAGAGCAATTGCAAACTCGCACACACAGACAGCACCCCAAGGTCGGGATGTCGCCTAGGGACTCGTGGCAGTTGTAGAAGGCAGTGGCTCTTGAATCAACAGAAGTTAAAGTCGGTTTGTTGAAGTCGGATTTTTTTTGGAAGTAATGTATTTGTAAAGCTTGGGTGGGGATGTTTAACAACTTATGAGCAGTGTCGTTTTTGTGTTAGCAATCCTCACGCTGATCTAAGTTTGTTCAACCTAGGCTGCTTCGCGGGTTAATGTTAATTTTTGTCATCTGAAACCCGTGATAAGCCCACATTTGCGCAACGTTGAAGCGTAAGCATTGCCTTCGAGTTGTAGCGCTTGTGTCATCGGCATCCTGTTGCCCTGGTCGAGAACAGAAGTCCACGCCGTTTAGTATGAGCCAGTGACAGAATGGGGAAAATCCTCGCGCTGGTTCATAGAGGATGCAGGTGTTGGTGACTTGTCACAGGTTTGTTGATGCGGGAGTGGGCAGATGCATGGCAGATGCAGTTTTAATTGTGTGGATACATGTGTGACGAGTGTTGAGCGCTTTTGGTGCACAAGAACAGGTAGGCATGTAGTTGTTACGTACTCACATTGGGCGCTCCCCTTCAAGTTGAGAGAATAGAAGGGGGAAGTACAGACGGTGAGTACTGTTGCGTCCTTGTTATCAGTCACTGAAAGTAAGCATGCTAGGTTGCAGCGAGGCAGGGTGAAGAAAGCGGAATGGCATGTTGGCTTACAGTAAGCATAGAGGAGGAGTTGGAGCGTATTAGGAGCCAAAGATGGGTAGGTCCTTGCAGTTGTACAGGGCATACTGGTTGGATGAGTGGCCTACACCTGGAGTATTGTAGTGCAGTTTTGGTCTCATATTTGCAGGAAGGACATTTGCTCTATTGAAGTTGGGGGGGTTGGGGAGCTGCAGAGTTACTGTTCTCACGAGGTTAGATTCCGGGATAGTGCGGGATGTCATATGTGAAAGTAAGTGAGTGGACAGGGCTTGTATAGCCGACTGGAATTTAGAAAGGATAAGAGGGATCTTATTGAAACATATATGAGATTATTAATGCATTGGCAGAGCGCTAGAGACATGGAGGAAGACATTGTTCCGAGTGGGGGAGTCCAGACACCAGGGGTACAGTTTAAGAATAAGGGGTAAGGACATTTAGAAACGGGAGACGAGGAAAGAACCGTTTTCAGCCCATGGGAGTAGTTCTGAATCTGTGGAAGATCTCTGCCTCGAAGGCAGTGGAGGCCATATTCTCTGGATACTTTCAAGTGAGAGTGTTAGATAGAGAGCCACTCTTAAAGTACCCCCCCCCTCCCCCCCCCCCCCCCACAGCGAGAGTCAGGTGGGATGATGGGTGAGAGGCAGGAAAGGTGGGGTACGGATAAATGGATGTGGAATGGAAGCCATGATCTACAGAGATGAAGTGGCTGGTGCTTGGCTTCGAAGGGTGGAAAATTGGCGCTACTGCATGCACCTGTTGTCTGATTGTTCATGTGGTAATAGTGTCTTTTGGCAGTCGGGTTGTGGTAGCATGATTTTTCCTTCCACCCTCAACCTTACCGTTGTTGCTGGCTGTCACAGAGATCGTTTATGTGCACGACATGTGTACGCGCGCAGTAGTGACCAGTCCCTCGGGCAAGGTGGGTACGAGGCGTGAGATCGCGCGGAGGGGGATTCAACCTACACGTACTGCGTGGACTCGCTGTCTCGTCCCGTTGAGCTGAAAGGGGGGGGTCCACGAGCCTTGTCTAGCGTCACAGTCACCGCTGGCCGGCACGTGCTCCGGCAGCCCCGTTCCAGTTCAACGTGGGGGTCGCTCGTGGTGACAGGAAGGTGAGCTCGACGCGAAGGTAGTGCGGGAGGGAGGTCGTTTGTGGCTTGGGACTGGAGCGATGGAGTTGTCGGAGTTCCCGGGTGAGGTTCCTGCTTGTTCCGACGGCTCGTAACTGTCGTACAGTGATGAGCGCAAAGAGGCCTGGTCGGGTAACGAGAACTCAGCGGGGTGGTTGGCGAGCGGTCTTCTGGAGAATAAAAATGGAAATAGGTGAGATGTTTGGGTCGACGAAGTTGATTAGGCAGTATGAATTGAATGTGTCGCGCACAAATTTGTGGCCCAGATATAGTATTGTCTACTCGCCCAATTCATAACATCGGGCTGTAGTTAACCTATATAAGGACAATCCTTTTTGTGTGGAGATTAGCAATGTGTACAGATACTAGTGTTCCTGCCGCCCAGACCGTCTGCCATGTTTGTTGCCTTGCTCACCATTTTAGAAAGGTCCGTGCCTACTAGTCTCGTGAGATGAGCTGTGTGCTGTTTTTCGATCCATGCGTTAGCCCCAGGCTTCTTCTGGTGTACTTCCTCCGGCCGTCGTACTTTCTCAGAGGCGTGCTGTCACGTGCTTGAGCGATCCAGATCGTCCGCTGTCTCCTCGCTAGAGTGGCACGGGCGTTCTCCCGTCAGCCGCACCTGGGGGGGGGGTGGTTTTTAATAGTATCTTGAGATCGGTAACCTTTTTCACACCGAAGGTGCGGTGGTGGGAGTTTGAAATTAGATGCTGCCAGGAGGAGGTAGTGGCTGAGGACTTTCCCAACGAATTTTTAACTAAATATTCTTGGGCGCTGTTTGGTTAAAGTGGATAGGACTGGTTTTTAGAGGGACATGGGCCAGAAGTCCTAGGGGGGGTCGTTGGTACCGTATGTGTTTTAAGAATGGGAGTGTTGGTGGACAGGTGGGCATGTTGGATGTACGTGGCTGTAGTGGTTGTGTCGTCCGTGCGGTGTGGTCCGGGATGAGTGGGTATCATTTTTACACTCTGTGTGACTTCTGAATCGACCTACAGTGCTGAGTTCAGTTATTGACGCGTGGTGGCTGGGGCAGGGCGGTCTGTCGCTCGCGGTGGAAGGGTCCAGCCGGGCGTGGAGATACGTTTCGAGGCTCTCAGGAAGGATGGTCGGTGTGCGGGGTTTATCGTGTACATCAGCCCTAGGATAGCGTGAATTTGTTTCAAGGTTGGTTGTCATGTGCCAAGAGCTCTTTGAAGGATTTTGAGCAAGTTAGTAGTCAGGCATTTTTTGAGGTGCGTGACCGGTGTGAGTAGTGCTCGGGCTTGCTCTTGCATAGGCGGATGTGTTCCGTCCAGACCCCTAGTCCTCTGGCGTACATTCATCTCGAGTGGCGCGCGCGCAAGCGGGTAGAGCTGCTGATCAAAGAGCCCGAGACCTTGGTTCGATCATGAACTTTGCGATTGTGTCTGTTCCGTTGGAGTTTTGAGCAGTTCTCCACCTAGTGACCAATTAGGTTTCTTTCCGGACGCTGAGCTTGCCGCAGGTAGCATATTGATGCAGGAAGTAAGGGCCATTCAGCCCTCTTTGAGCCAACACCGCCATTCACTAGTGGTTCAATGGTCTGATCATCGCTACTAATCTGTACCCCGTTCCTAGCCTTCTCCCCTGTCCCTTGTCTCTGCTATCTTTTTAAGACCCCTCCCACCTATTTTTGTGCTTCTCTTGAACGCATGCTCAGAGAGAGTAACCTCTATGGCCTCCACTGCCACTTCTGTGGCAGATAATTCCACACACTCACCACTTCTTGGTAGTTTGAAAAAGTGTTTCCTTCGTCTAGCAGCGTCGTTCTAGAATGGCTTGCTCCGCTGATCGTTAAGACTTGGGGCCCCTTGGTTCTGGACTCCTCATCCCAAACAGCGGGAATATGTTTCCTGCCGCTTTAGTGGGTTCCAAACCCTTAAATAACCGCTATTATGTTTTCAAAAAGAGTATCCATTGCTATACCTGTCAAACCTCCCAGAGTTAGAGTGTAAAGCCCAGGCCGCTCCATTCTCACGAGCGATATGACAGTCATACGCATCCCGCGGGAAATTAACCTGTGGCGAACATTACGCTGCACTCCCTCAATGGGCGAAAGGTATGTTTCCTTCCTCAAAGATTAGGAGGTGCCATTACCGCACCACGAATACTCCAGGTGGTTGCTGTGGTCCCACCAGGGCCCTCTTAGTACAACGGCTAGAAGGACCTCTTTCCTATCTTCACATCCAAAGGATTTGTGCGTTTTTGTTGGTCTCTTTGGCCCTTTGTTAAGTACTGTGTTGTGGAGCCGAATGCGAACATGGGATAACCATGAACTAGTTGTGAGGGGGGAAGGAAGCCACGGTATGTGGCAGGTCGAAGAATGAATAAGGTCTGGCATGGCTCGGTGGGCCAAAGGGGCCGCGCGACCCCATGCTTTTGACCAATCCTAGGAATACCTATTACAGGGTAAGGTCTGTTGAGGGTTCTGACACTGTGTAGGGGCTTGTATTATGTGAAGCTGGTTAACTGACAGAAATAACCTGCCTTTTAGTTTTCAGGTGATTATGAAGTGTCCATCGTAAAGTATCACACGATGAATAGACATTCCCACAGTCCCTTTCTTTAGTCCCCATCGCTGCGCTCTCCAGACGGTAGCAAGCAGACTTAACATGTTTCTAGTTTCAGTGAGAAGCATAAGGAATATCTGGCTCCGGCCCTCTGATTTGCCCACATGTCAGAGGTGACACACAAAGACTCAGGTCAGGCGGGTCTCAGTTTCTCTCTATTGGGAAATAGGCTAGAGGATTGTTAGAAGCATGAGGTTCTCGACCACGAGTCTGTCTACCTATCTCGTTTTCTTCCAAGCATGCTGCCTCTGTCGCCGCTGAGTTTACTCCAAGCACTCTGGTGTGAAACGCCACCTATGCCATGTTCTCCACAGATGCCTCATCTGAGACCACGGTGACTGTTATCTCCAGCAGTGTGTGAAACGTGACTCACGCCACCTATGTCCTGTTCGAGCCACAGATGCTGCCGACGCCGCTGGAGTTTGACTGCAGTACTTCTGTGTCTATTATTCAAACGTTTTCTTATGTCTCATAACGCCATAGTGGGGATTTGCTGAAGCACAACTCCCTACTCCAGGAGTACGAATGTAATTAAAAGGAACTGGACCAGATGCTGTTTAACCACTAGTTGCACAGAAAAAGTGCTGGAGTATCTCTCAGCTGATCAGAGTTTTTGTGAAGGTGGCCTTTCTGGAGAAAGTATTGGTTAGGTGATGTTAGTGGCGTCGGGCACTTATCTTCAGACTCTGTTACACTGAGCATTTTGAGTCTTATGCCTCCACGAGTTCTGTGTGGCCACTGTGATAGTGGTTTTGAGAATCCTTTGACTGCATTGGTTTCTGTTTATATCCCACAGTGTCCGAGATGAGTGAGATCCAGTTCGCTCATTTTCGAATGGGTATCGTGGCTGGTCGTATTTTCCCATTGTGGCGAAAAATAAATGAAAATGGCTGGAAAACACTTAAAGCAGGATATTGGATATTTGATTCCCAGTTGCCAACCATTTTAACTCCCATTTTAATAAACTGACGATCTTTGCTTGAGTCCTGGGCCTCCTCTTTGCCAGAGGAGCCAAGAAGACCTCAAGCAAATGCTTGTTGAGGAACAGCTACCTCATTTTCGCTTTGGTAGGTTCGCAGATATACATCTACGCGTTCGATACGATTTGAATGGATCCAATTGATCCGGGCCAATTAACCAGAATCCTAAGGTGCTTTCCTCCCCCCCCCAACCCGCCCCCGATTTCTGTCTGGTGAGACCTGGCTGCTAAATTGTGGCTACAAAATTCCTGATAGACAAAGTTTGCCTAGACCTGTGACTCTCTAGTTTAGTGGTGGTTTCCTCTTGACGCAAGTTTCTTTGTCTACCTGCCCAGAGCTTGTGTCACTGATTCTTACCAGAGATTTGTTTTTCCTGGCGCTGCCTGACCCCCGTGACCCCAGTTAGTTGTGTTTGAATTTTAAGTCCCAGCGCATTCCATTCTCGTGCTGTGCTTCTTAAAGGACAGATAGGCTTTGTATCTGTAGATGTGGACCTGTTTTCGTGGATGTGTAAGAAGGGGTCCACGTGTCCTGACACTGGGTTCTGAACATGTGTAGGGAGGATGGTTTCTCTTGTGTCTCATTTAAAGGCTTTCCAGCCCCTCCAGCTGCATCTCTGCAAGGATGCATGTCAATAGCCTGCTAAAGGTTGAAGAGAAAGAGTTGATGTTAAGTTCTGGTGGTTCAAAGCTAAGAAATTGATTTTAATAATGCTGACTACTTCTATGGTGTTTGAGGTGCATATACTATAAATCATAAGTGTGAAAATTAACGATAAGTAATTTCAAATTGAGTATCAACTCGCTTGCAGAAACCGTTTATTCAGCTCCTTACTTGGAAACATTTTGAGCTGGTAGGTGAAGTGATTGAAGTTGTTTTATGATTTGATACTAAGATGGGCTGTTTGGTGAATCTACATTAGAAATAGAAACATAGAAACATAGAAAATAGGTGCAGGAGTAGGCTCATTCTCGCCCTTCGGCCCGCATCCGCCAGTTTTCAATTATGATCTATGGGCTGATCATTCCAAACTTTGTATTCCCTGTACTGCCTTCTCCGCACATGTCGACCCTGCATATGGATCCCTTAGCCACAAGGGCACACACGCACAAGCTCCCACTCGATAAATTATAGCAATCGCGATCTTAGGCCGCTCAACTACCCTCTGTAGGCAGAGGTTCAGAGACTCACCATATCTCTGTGTGGAAAATAAGTCTTTCTCATCTCTGGTATTAGATAAGGATTTACGCCGTCGTACTTCCTATAAGTGTTTGTGACCCTGTCCTGTGCGACTTCCCCAACATCTGTGTGGATCAATTTCCTGCATCATTGCCTGTGTCCATCCCCCTTAGAGTAATTTTGTATATGTTTCATATAGATCCCCTCTTAATCTCCTAAATTCTCCAGATGACGTATATAAACCTGAAAACGTACTACTCCAGTGCTTTCTTCATGAATGACAGTTCCTGAACATACCTAGGAATCAAAGTCTGGTGAACCTTTCTCTGCAGACTAGCCACTCTATGGCAATATGTGCCTTCCTCAGATTTGGAGGACCAAAACTGCACGCAATACTCCAGGTGTGGTCTCACCAGACCGCTGTACAAACTGAAGTATAACTCCCTGCTCCTGTACCCTCAAATCTGTGGGATTCTTTGCCACAGAAGGCTGTGGAGGCCAAGTCAGTTGATATTTTTAAGGCAGAGCTAAATAGGTTCTTGATTAGTGCGGGTGTCAGAGGTTATTGGGAGAAGGCAGGAGAATGGGGTTTGGAGGGAGAGATAGACCAGCCATGATTGAATGGCGGCATAGACGTGATGGGCCGAGTGGCCGAATTCTGCTCCTATCACATGATCTTAAGGAACTAAGTCTTGAATGTGGCTCAGATGCAACTTGGTTACAAGTGAATTTTGACTATTGATTTAAAAAAAAAATCAAATATATTTAAAGAACAGCGCTCACAATGAATCCAAACCCAAACACTGGGCTTCTACACTACAAATGTTCGTTAGTGGTGTGTGGTGTTTAACGTTTCCACGAGGAATTTGTTCAACTTTGCAGTTAGGTACAAATCATCAATAGTCTCTCGCTTGACGTAAGTCTTCCAACCATGCAAAGAGACAAATCTCCCATTTTAAATCTGGCATTTTCTAGGAACAAGATTCCCGTTTGGGTTTTCGGAAGATTTGGCAATAATTTTTTTTTATGGCAATATAGTCTAGAGAAAGACTTAAACACTTTTCACATAAAGTTTAGTTTATTGCCACGTGTACCGAGGTATAGTGAAAAGTTTTATTTTTTTTTTGTTTGCGTGCTATCCAGTCATGCGGACACTGGACTGCACATGTACTATCAACCATTCACAGTGGTGACAGAGGGGGGCGTAAGAAGGCCCAACGTCTCTATTATATTTGGGATGCTCAAGAATAAGGTCTCGACCCAAAACATTGTCATGTCCATTACTCCCTGTTTACACCGCGGATGCTGGCTGGCCCACTGAGTTAGTGACAGGCATTTTGTGTTTTAGCTCAAGATTGCAGCATCTGCACCTCCTTTTTGTGACCTCACGTACCACGTTTAACTTCCGGCATGTCCCCCGCTCCTGTAGCCGTACCACTGTCTATTTAAACAATATTTTCACACAATTCCAGTCGCAAAGTTCGCTGGCGTATGTTCCAGGCTGACTAATGCCACAGCAGTGGGGCAGAGCTTGCTGCCTCAAGTAGTGCCAGAGAGCGCCAGGTTTAGTTTGATCCGACCGTGTCGGTGCTGCCCTGTGCGGAGTTTGCACGCTCTCCCTTTTGACCGCTCGTGAGTGGATTTGCACCGGTTTCCTATCAAAGCCGTGTGGGTCTGTCTGTAGATTAGTTGAGACCTCAAATAAATTGCTCCTAGGTGTGTAGGAGTGGGTGAGAGAGTGGGATAACATAAAAACTAGTGTGAACGGTGGGTGATCGATGGTCTGTAGACTCAGTGGGCCAAAGCCATAGTTTCCATGCTTGTATGCTCAAAAACTCAATCTCTGATGACCATGACACTTGTTTCTGATACAATAAAATCCAAAGCCGATGTGCGATGTAGAACCAATGTAGCAAACACAGCCCTGAACTGAAAGATGATCAATATTTTAGTGTGGTGTAATTTTGCCTATGTCCTGGTTGATTTTCCTGTGCTGTGTTGCCACAGATCAGTGAAATCATTGCTTAGTCTTGAGTTCTGATTTGAGAACCATAAGGTTTCATCTCAAAGTATTTTTAAACCACCACTTGGGCCTGAAATGTGCAAACCGCTTCCTATTTTTGCCATATTAAAATTAATTCCATAACCTAACCAACACGTCACGATAAATTATTGGCTGCACACACCGTCAGCTGTTAAGAATTATGAATTTGTGATGCCGTTACTTTTTTAAAAACTGAACTTCCTTACTAGTTGTGTAAGAAGGAACTGCAGATGCTAGTTTAAACCGAAGATAGACATAAAAAGCTGGAGTAACTTGGCAGGCCAGACATCATCTCTGGAGAGAAAGAATGGGTGACTTTTCGGGTCGAGACCCTTCTTCAGACCCATACGAATTCCTCGTATGTTGCAAAACATATTTGGCTAATAAAGTATGATTATGAGCGTCTGAGGAAGGGTCTCGACCCGAAACATCACCCATTCCTTCTCTCCAGAGATGCTGCCTGACCCGCTGAGTTACTCCAGCGTTTTGCGTCTATCTGTACTCTTTGCCACATAATGCTACCCGACAAATGTTTAGTTTGTCGACTTCATCCCCACATCCCTAGTTAAACCCAATCTTCAAGTGGCTTTTTATTTGGCCAGACAGAAAATTTGTTTTGTTAATTGTGCGAGACCTTTTAAAAATTAAGCGGTGCAAGATTTGCGTTGGTCTTTGTGAAGTTACTTTGAGTGGAGTTGCCACCTGCTTTCCATCAGCAAGCTTCCTTTCCAAGCCGGCTGTCTTTAATCTACAAACTTTTTAAAGATCTAAACCAGTTGCATTACTGACACATGGATTCTTGTCGTCACGTTGAGATGTTTCATCACCTACGCCGTTACTGCACAGATTGCAAGCAGAACAGCCCACACTAACAGCCCACATGAGCTCTGCATAATAGACGAGTGGTTCAGTCGACAACTTTAAACTCATTCGCAATTATCTGCAGGGCTTTCATCTGTTCAAAAGCAGGCGGTAATGGATTTTCTCTTCCATAACTTTGTTCTTCATGTTCATAAGTGATTAAGAGCCGAATTAGGCCACTCGGCCCATCACGTCTAGTCCGCCATTCAATCAATAGGCAATAGGTGCAGGAGTAGGCCATTCGGCCCTTCGAGCCAGCACCGCCATTCAATGTGATCATGGCTGATCATCCCCAATCAGTACCCCGTTCCTGCCTTCTCCCCATATCCCCTGACTCCGCTATCTTTAAGAGCCCTATCTAGCTCTCTCTTGAAAGTGTCCAGAGAACCGGCCTCCACCGCCCTGTGAGGCCGAGAATTCATCTGTGCAATCATGGCTGATCTATCTTTCCTTCTCGACCCCATTCTCCTGCCTTCTCCCCATAACCCCTGACGCGCCCGTGCTAATCACAAATCTATCCATTGATGTGGCCTCCACAGCCGTCTGTTCTACCAAGGAACTAATTCCTTGAAGGAAACATAAGACAATATAAGAGGCCTTGAACCACTGGCCGTGTTGGTTGCATTTGAACTGACGTGTGTTGTGTTTGGGCACGTTCTGTAACTCCTTGGTGTGAAGTATTTGGCGGGCGGCCAAGTGGGTAAAAATGGACGTGGGCATTCCGATTCCATTCCGCTGTTGTTCCGCACGGGAGCGTCCGTGTTGTAAACGTTCAATGAAGTGTTTCCCATTCATTCCCCAGGAGTCAGGCTTAAAGGTCAATCAGCCCGTCTCTTTTGCTGTGCGGCTAAATGGTGCGAAGGGTTTGCTGGACGCCAAGGTGCACAGTCCGTCTGGGGCAGTGGAGGACACGCACGTGTCACAGATAGAGCCAGGTAGGTGTTTGGCAACAGCCTGCTTGCTGCCCACTGCTGTATCCACCCCCTCGACTGTCCACGCCACCTCACGGTAACGCACGGTTTGCGTGATGTGGGGGGGACGGGGGGGGGACGCTGAGTAAACAAATGCTTGAGCCTGGTTTTCTTCTTTGGTTAAACCTCTGTCCCACGGTACGAGTTCATTCCAAGAGCTCTCCCCGGGTTTGCCCTGATTCAAACTCGGAGATTTACGGTAACGGCCGCTCGTCGGTGCTCGGGGCTCTCGTGGACATTTTTCATCATGTTGAAAAATCTTCACGAGTCTTCTCGTGCGTACCTGCCGTTAGCGAATCTTCCCGAGTACCTGCCATCAGCGTTACGAGCCGCTAAGAGATGCCCCCGAGCTCCGACGTACCCGCTACGTTCATTCTCCGTGCTTGCCACGAGTTTGATTTTTTCTAAACACGGGAGAGCTCTTGGAATGACCTCGTACCGTGGGACAGGGCTTTCAGAAGTAAAGTACTTGCGTGCTGTTTGTGCAAATGAAGTCTTAATCATAGGTAGACAAAAACGCTGGAGAAACTCAGTGGGTGAGGCAGCATCTATGGAGAAGGGTCTCGACCCGAAACGTCACCTATTCCTTCGCTCCATAGATGCTGCCTCACCCGCAGAGTTTCTCCAGCTTTTTGGCTACCTTCGATTTTTCCAGAATCTGCAGTTCTTTCTTAAACACTTAATCATAGTCACACAGCACGGAAACAGGCCATTCGGCCCAACTTACCCATGCCGACCCACATGTTCATCTTACACTAGTCCCACCTGCCTGCGTTTGGCCCATATCCCTCTAAACTTTTCATATCCATGTACCTGTCCCAATGTTGTTATAGTACCTGCCTCGACGAGCTCATCCGACATCTTGTTCCATGTACTCACCACCCTCTGAGTGAACAACGCCCCTCTCCACTGAAACCTATATCCTCTGGTTTTTCATTCCCTTGCAATAGACAATTAGTGCAGGAGTAGGCCATTCGGCCCTTCAAGCCAGCACCGCCATTCAATGTGATCATGGCTGATCATCCCCAATCAGTACCCCGTTCCTGCCTTCTCCCCATATCCCCTGACTCCGCTATCTTTAGGAGCCCTATCTTGCTCTCTCTTGAAAGTATCCAGAGAACCGGCCTCCACCGCCCTCTGAGGCAGAGAATTCCACAGACTCACAACTCTCTGTGAGAAAAAGTGTTTCCTCGTCTCCGTTCTAAATGGCTTGCCCCTTATTCTTAAACTGTGGCCCCTGGTTCTGGACTCCCCCAACATCGGGAACATGTTTCCTGCCTCTAGCGTGATGCAAGGGTACACTACTGATGATGTGTCCTGGGCCCAACTGTCGTGAAGGTTACCCAGGCCAAGATATACGTATATGTATCCCCCCCCCCCCCCCCCCCCCCCCCCCCCCCCCCGCCCCCCCGATGTTGAGCGTCCACCACTCTCAGCAATCAATGAATGTCGTGAAATGCTCCCCACCTACTGGCACAAGGGACTTCTTAACATCTTGTCCTGTGTACTTGATTCTTTCAATAAGATCCCCCCTCATCCTTCTAAACTCCAGAGTATACAAGCTCAGCCCCTCCATTCTCTCAGCATATGACAGTCCCGCCATCTGGGGAATTAACCTTGAAAACCTACGCTGCACTCCCTCAATAGCAATTACCTTGGGAAAGAAGTCTCTTGTGGATCCACCCTACCTCTTCCTCTCCTGAGTTTGTACACCTCCATATCACCCTGCATCCTCCAGCGCTCCAAGGAATAAAGTCCCAGTCTACCCAACCTCTCCCTGTAGCTCCGGCCCTCATGTCCAGGCAACATCCTCGTAAATCCTCTGGCACTTTGTCCAGCTGTGGGGAAGACTGATTACAGGGTCCAAGCCATGATAGACACAAAAAAGCTGGAGTAGCTCAGCAGGTCTGGCAGCATCTCTGGAGAAAAGGCGATCGGTGACATTTCGGGTCGAGACCCTTCTTCAGACTTGGCCCAAAATTTCATCTATTCCTTTTCTCCACAGTTGCTGCCTATCCTGCTGAGTTACTGCAGCTTTTTGTGTCTTACCTTCAGTTTAAACCAGTTCCTTCCTACACATTTTGTACTTGTGTGATGTTTGATGGTGCAAATGAAGACTTCCGGGCCTGTCCCCCTTGGCCGTCGTTTGCGCGTGTCACGCAGATGGCGCGCGAAGATTTTGCACATCACAAAATCCTGCGACGCCGCTCACGGCTGCGCGTCACGGCCTATGTCATCACGCACCACGCGCGCGTCACGTGCGTGTCACGTCGTGGCGCGTAAATGATGTCGCGTAAATTACCTGCAAATGACGGCCAAGTGAGACAGGCCCTTTAGTCATAGTCATACAGCACGGAAACAGGCCATTTGGCCCACCTTGCCCATGTCGACCAAGATGCCCCATATACCTGCCTGCATTTGGCCCATCTCCCTCTGAACCTGTCCAGATGTCATTTAAATATTGTTATAGTTCCTGTCTCAGCTACCTCCACTGTCAACTCATTTCATATACCCACCACCCGCTGTGTGAAATAAGTTAACTGACCTTAAACCTCTGATTGCTCTACAGTTGCCGATATAGGGGTTTCCTCTTTATTCCTGATTTCATATATAAGTCAAGTCTTCAAGTTGATAATATATAATGTTAGTCGCTGGAGTATAAATGCTGGCCACTTTGCTGAATTTATGCTTTACAAAGACAGCAAGGGCCGGAGTAACTCAGCGGGTCAGGCAGCATCTCTGGAGAGAAGGGAATAGGTGACGTTTCGGGTCGAGACCCTTCTTCAGTCCCGAAGGTGTTCCTCAATCTGAGGAAGGTCCCGACACGAAACGTTAACCATCCATGTTCTCCAAAGGTGCTGCCCGACCCGCTGAGTTACTCCGGCACTCTGTGTCTACCTTTGGTTCAAAGCAGCAGCATCTGTGGCTCCTGGTTTCTGCGTGTGTTTGCTGATCTCCGCTGTTGGTGTTTGTTACAGACAAGTATGCCATTCGATTCCTCCCCCGTGAGAATGGGCTTCATTCCATCGACGTTAAGTTCAATGGCCAGCACATCACTGGAAGTCCGTTTAAGGTTCGCGTTGGTGAGCCGGGACAGGCGGGTGACCCGGGTCTGGTCACAGCGTACGGCTCCGGCCTTGAGAAGGGAACTACTGGTAAGACAGCGATGTGCTGTGATGTCCCGCCCCGCTCCGGTTCATTGGTGATCTGGCAGATAGGATTTTCCAGCTGCAAAAACCTTTGTAATTCAGTTTAGAGATACAGCGCGGAAACCGGCCCTTCAGCCACCGGGTCCGCGCCGACCGGCGATCCCCGCACACTAACACCATCCTACACCCACTAGGGACATTTTTTTACATTTCACCAAGCCAATTAACTTACAAACCTGTACGTCTTTGGAGTGCGGGAGAAACCGAAGATCTCGGAGAAAACCCACGCAGGTCACGGGAAGAACGTGCAAACTCCGTACAGACAGCGCCCGTGGTCGGGATCGAACCCGGGTCTCCGGCGCTGCATTCGCTGTGAGGCAGCGACTCTACCGCTGCGCCACCGTGACCGCCCTGTAATTGGACGCTCAACGTTTACGGGCCATTTTATTTCAACAAACAGCGGTACGGTGGCGCAGCGGCAGAGTTGCTGCTCTACCGCGCGGGTTCCATCCTGACCACGGTGCTGACTGTACGGAGTTTGCACGTTCTCCCCGTGACCTGCGTGGAGAACTTCCAGATGTGCCGGTTTCCTCCCACGTCCCAAAGACGTGCGAGCTTGTCGGTTAATCGCCCTCTGTAAATTGCCCCCGGTGTGTAGGGCGTGTACAAGAAAGTGGGATAACATAGAACTAGTGTGACCGATGGTCGGCATGGACGCAGTGGGCTGAATGGCCTGCTTCTATGCTGTATCTCTAAACTAAGCAATGGTGGGTTAATTGGCCTCTGTTAATTATCCCGTGTGTGGGGAGTGTATGAGAAGGTGGGATAACATAGAGATAGTATGATCAGGTGATCAATAATCAGGTAGACTCAGTGGGCCAAATGGCCCGTTTACATGCTCTATCTTTCAATCGATCAAATTTGCCGTGATCTATTGTTTGCTGATACTTCAGATGTTAGACCCAATTATATTTCCTCAGTAAGTCTCGACCCGAAACGTCACTTATTCCTTCGCTCCATAGACGCTGCCTCACCCGCTGAGTTTCTCCGGCATTTTTGTCCACCTTCGATTTTTCCAGCCTCTGCAGTTCTTTCTTAAACACTCCTCAGTAAATAAGTTCCGTTTAGTTTATTGTCACATGTGCCGAGGTACGTTGAAAAGTTTTCACGATGAGTGAACGTGTGCAGTAAAGGGCCAGCTCCACTTGCCCGTCAACTGTGTGTCACGCAGATGGTGCGCAAAGATTTTGTACATCACAAAATTCTGCGACCTGGCGCGTCACTGCCTATGTCATCGCGCACCATGCACGTGTAATGCACGCATAACGTGCGTGTCACGACGCACGTGTAAATTACGCGCAAATGACGGCCAAGTGGGACAGGTCCTTAAATGCATGAATGTGAGCTTTGAGCTACTATGGACTGTTCCTGTGCAGCACAAGGCATTTATTTATAGAATAATTCACAAGCACATTAAACAAATGTCAAGTCTTCAAGTTGATCTTTGACTGATTTCCATCTGTTTCCCCATCCACACGCCAGCTTCAGAAACCGTAAACCTCTTCCCCATGCTGGGTCATGTTATTCTAAGGTTTTTTTTGTCCTCTCTGTGAAAGAAGCCCTTTCTTTCATATGTCGAGGCCAGGCCGTATCTGTAGCTGGAGGGGTCTCACTCGCTATAAATTAAATGCTAACAGCTCCAGTATTCCCCCCTCTGGGAACGAGGCAGTGAGTCACAGGGGTGGGGGGGAGAGGCAGGATGTGGGCCCAAGGCTTTCATTAGCAGCGTGACCATTGATTATTCGTGCCCAGTGTCACTGCGTGCTCTCTGTTCATGCCTTGCTCTCACACAAACAGCTTCAGTCTCCCAAGCGGGGGAGGTTTCTAGACTCCGAGACAGAAGCGTACGTGGATGGCTTGCCTCTTTCATGAAGGACACATCCTTGCGGAGTCGTGACCTTGTAGTCTCATTGTCTGCCCTCAGCTTTTCAACGGGATAAATTCCAGGTGTTCTTTTGCTCTAACAGTAACAATCCGTGCATTGTCCAGGCACAAAGACGATTGCACATTCCCCCTTCAGCATTCACATTTACTTTCTCCTAGTCATAGAGTGATACAGTGTGGAAACAGACCCTTCGGCCCAACTTGCCCACACTGACCAATCTACACTAATCCCACCTGCTTGTGTTTGGTCCATGTCCCTCTAAACCTATCCTATCCATGTACCTCTCTAACTGTTTCTTAAACGTTGCAATAGTCCCAGCCTCAACTACCTCCTCTGGCAGCTTGTTCCATACACCCACCACCTTTGTGTGAAAAGGTTACCCCTCAGATTCCTAATAAAACGTTTCCCTTTCACCATTTTGCTGGATGTTCCGGTCAAGTTACAATTATTCCTTCAATTGCCCAAATGATGTTTCCATTTCAAGACCAATTTCGGCTGGCAATAGTGAATTCCAATCTTTCTCATTCCCACGAGTTCTACCAACACATGGCTTCTGAACGGCCCTTCCATGAGCCAGGGCACTGTCCGATTCACCTCTACCCCATTGCGGACATTGGACTTTGTCTCTGGAACTGATGCGCTACAATGCTGAGAACGATATCCTGCACTCTGTATCTTCCCCTTTGCTCCACCTGTTTGAGTTGATGGTATTGATGAATAGTATTGTCTGAAGATAGACAAAAATGCAGGAGAAACTCAGCGAGGTGAGGCAGCATCTATGGAGCGAAGGAATAGGCGACGTTTCGGGTCGAAACCCGTTCTTCAGACTGGCATTGTTTGGATGGCTCGTAAAACCAAGTTTGTCACTGTACCTCAGTGCACATGACAATAATGAACCTAAAACTAAAGCATCTATCCCAGTAGTTACTGATGGATGAATGTGCAGCCACAGTTACTGTAAGCGAGGACCTGTCTGTTCCCCAAGGCCACTGATGTAGAGCAGAAGGGAGCTATCTCTTCATGGCCAGTATTGGTATCTCAGCCAAACTCACTAAAGATAACAAAGGTTGATCAAAGAGATACAAGAGATTGGAGAGGAATGAGTGACGTTTCGGGTCGGGACCTTTCCTCGTCAGTCTGGACAAGGGCCTCGACCTGAAACATCACACATTCCTTCTCTCCAGAGATGCTGCCTGTCCCGCTGAGTTACTCCAGCATTTTGTGTCCATCTTCGGTTTAAACCGGCATCTGCAGTTCATACATGACACGCAAGAGACAGCAGATGGTTGAATCTTGAGCAAAACACAAGTGCTGGAGTAACTCAGCGGGTCAGGCAGCATCTGTGGAGAACATGGATAGGTGACGTTTCGGGTCGAGATCCTTCTTCATACTGAGAGTCAGGGGAAAGTGAAATTAGAGATATAGATAGTGATGTAGAGAGGTTTAGAAGAAATGAATGAAAGATATGCAATAATTCAACAATGATAAAGGAAACAGGCCATTGTTAGCTGTGGGCTAGGTGAAAACGAGTTACGGACAATGAGACTCAACGAGACGACTCTGAAGCTGGTACGATGGGGTGTGGGGGGGGGGGGGGAGAGGGGGTTGCAAGGGTTGTTTGAAGTTAGAGAAGTCAGTGTTCATACCGCTGGGGTGTAGACTGTCCAAATGAAATATGAGATGCTGTTCCTCCAAATTACGCTGGGCCTCACTCTGACAATGGAGGAGGCCCAGGACAGAAAGGTCAGATTGGGAATGGGAGTTAAAGTGTTTGGTAACCGGGAGATCGGGCATGTTCAGACTTGGGCATTCTGTGTACACGGTCATCTCTGCCCCCGACTCTCTGAGTTGCATCTCTGGAAAGCAGTCTACTGTTTCCATGACTCAACCGAGAGCCAGCATCGCATCCAATAACTGGCTCAGCCCAATGAACAACCATTGTGTGCCTCTTTATAAATGTTAGCAGTACGGGGCTGGCCGTGAACAAAGGCGCTGTACAGTAACACAAAGCCACTTTGTGAATGCTTCACGCTACTTCACTGCGAGTGCCAACAAATATCTCCGAGATCTTTGAATGCCTTCGTAGCTTTCAAAGCTACTCTTGAATCTGCTGGGAATCTATTGCCATTGCCACACTGCAGCACGGAAAAAAACAATGTTTTAAACTATGTTTTAAAAATGTTTGCTGTTTATAATTCACAGCATAAAACCCCTGTCCCACGGTACGAGACCATTCCAAGAGTTCTCCCCAGAGTTTGCCCTGATTCGAACTCGGAGATTTACGGTAATGGCCGCTCGTCGGTACTCGGGGCTCTCGTGGACATTTTTCAACCTGTTGAAAAATCTTCACGCGTCTTCCTGAGCTTACCTGCCGTTAGCGAGTCTTCCCGACTACCTGCCGTTAGCGTTACGAGCCGCTAAGAGACGTCCCCGAGCTCCGACGTACCCGCTACATTCATTCTCCGTGCTTACCACGAGTTTGATTTTTTGGAATGAACTCGCACCGTGGGACAGGGCTATTAAGATTAGAAGTTGTTTGCATGTGTCACCGACAATTACCACACAGATTGCTTGAGGCCACTGAGCAACTGAGGTCTTTGATAAAACTTCACCCAGAATACATTAGTTTTAAATGCCCTTTTGCAAAAGTTATGGTTTACTGTTAAATTGGGTTTGACTGGGTTGTATTAGTCAGGGTTCAGTTTAGTTTAGAGGGACAGGCCCTCCAGGCCACTGAGCCCGTGCCGACCAGCGATCCCCACACATTAACGCTGTCCTACACATGTTCTCCACTAGATGTTGCCGGACCCGCTGAGTAACTCCAGCACTTGGTGTTTTTTTCTCCTAAACCAGCATCTGCAGTTGCTTGTACCTGCGTCAGTGGGAAGCTTTGTTGTGCATGCTCTCTGATCAGACAATACCGTACATAAATACCAGCAAGTCGAAACCAAACGCAGCCGGATGTGTAACTGAGGGCTCTGTGCTTTTATTGCAGGCGTCCAGTCTGAATTTATAATTAAAACTGCCAACGCAAGCCCAGGGGCGCTGACGGTGGCCATCGATGGTCCGTCCAAGGTGAAGATGGATTGCCAGGACTTTCCCGAGGGCTACAAGGTGTTGTACACACCCATGGCACCAGGGGACTACCTCATCTGCATCAAATACGGCGGCCCCTACCACATTGCAGGCAGCCCTTACAAGGCCAAAGTTACAGGTAACATCAGCTGGACACCACACACCTTGGATAGGGCAGGGTGACAGGGACATGGGCCAAACACGGGCAGGCTGGACTAGTGTAGATGGGGCATGTTGGTCGGTGTGGGCAGGTTGGGCCAAAGGGCCTGTTTCCACTCTGTGACTCTGTGCCGACACTTCTTTCTTCCCCCCCCCTCCCCCACGGCAATCCCCCCCCCCCACCATCTCTCCCCCCCCCGCCATCTCTCCCCCCCCCCCCCCACCTTCTCTCCCACCCACCATCTCTCTCCCTCCCCCTCCCCACCATCTCTCTTCGCCCCCCCCCCCCCCCGCCAGCATTCTCCCCGCCTCCCACCCCCCCCCCCCCCCCAGCTCTCCCCCCCACTCTCCGCCATTGCGACTGCCTTCCTGCCCCCACGAACACATTGTGGTGATGTCATTAACGTTGCCACTAACCTCCAGCCTGCCCTCAGATTCACTTGAATACCCACACACAGTATCTCCAACACCTCGCCCCTTAACCGATCTGTCTCCATCACAGACTGTTGACTGATGCCTACTATATACCCACCCATGCCCACACCTCCCATGACTACACCCCCACCCCACCCCCCCCCCCCAGCCTCCTGCAGTTGATGCCACCCCTGCTCAGTTTCTCCGTCTCTGCCGCACCTGCTCCCGTTGGTGATCTATTGAAATGTTTAGGTTTCAATGGATCAACCTGGAGTATTGTGTGCAGTTTTGGTCCCCTAATTTGAGGAAGGAGATTCTTGCTATTGAGGGAGTGCAGTGTAGGTTCACCAGGTTAATTCCCAGGATGGCGGGACTGTCATATGCTGAGAGAATGGAGCGGCTGCCCTTGTACACTCTGGAGTTTAGAAGGATGAGAGGGGATCTTATTGCAACATATTATTAGGGTTTGGACACGCTAGAGCCAGGAAACATGTTCCCGAAGTTGTGGGAGTCCAAAACCAGGGGCCACAGTTTAAGAATAAGGAGCAAACCATTTGGAACGGAGATGAGGAAACACTTTTTCACACAGAGAGTTGTGAGTGTGCAATCCTCTGCCTCAGAGGGCAGTGGAGGCCGGTTCTCGAGACACTTTCAAGAGAGAGCTAGATAGGGCTCTTAAAGATAGCGGAGTCAGGGGTTATGGGGAGAAGGCAGGAATGGGGTACTGTTTGGGGATGATCAGCCGTGATCACATTGAATGCTGGTGCAGGTTCGAAGGGCCGAATGGCCTACTCCAGCACCTATTGTCTATTGGTTCATTATTGTCACTTGTACTGTGTGACCAAAACATAGGTTCATAAGTGTTAGGAACAAATTAGACCATTCAGCCCATCAATTCTACTCCGCCATTCAATCATGGATGATCTTTCTTTTCCCTCCCAACCCCATCCTCCTGCCTTCTCCCCACAACCCCTGACACCCGCACTAATTAAGACTGAACGCAATACTCAATGCAGCCTCACCAATGCCAGACTCAAGTCCAACAGGTGGAGCAGAGGGGAAGATACAGAGAGCGGGATATAGTTCTCAGCATTGTAGCGCATCAGGTCCAGAGTCAAAGTCCAATGTCCGCAATGGGGTAGAGGAGAATCGGACAGTAGCCTGGCTTATGGAAGGGCCGTTCAGAAGCCTGATAGCAGAGGGGAAGAGTCAAGAGTGTTTTATTGTCATGTGTCCCAGATCAGACAATGAGATTCTTGCTTGCTGCAGCACAACAGAATATGTAAACAGTACACAACGGGAGATAAAGGTTCAGTGTGTGTGTGTGTACACACATGCACACATACTCAATAAATACACAAATATGGTGCACTAATAATAATAGTCGGAGGTAGTTCAGAGCCTATTTGCGGTTGTGTTTAGGAGCCTGATGGCAGCTGTCCCCGAGTGTTGTGGTGAGCACTATCAAGCTACTGTACCTTCTGCCGGGTGGGAGCGGGGAGACGAAGGAATGACCGGGGTGGGACAAGCCTTTATAGTTTGCGCGGTGATTTCCTTTTGGAACTGGGGTTGAAGTGACAGATGTATGTTGACCACATGGCTCCGTGTCCGTGTGTAATTCCAGGTCCCCGGCTGGTGAATGGGGGAGGCCCGCATGAAAGCTCCTCCATCATGTTGGAATCGGTGACCAAGTCAACAACCCTCAGCTCCTACAGCGCTCTGCCCAAGTTCTCCTCGGACAGCAGCAAGGTGGTGTCCAGTGGCGCGGGGCTCAGCACGGCCATCGTGGACCAGAAGAGCTGCTTCTCTGTGGACTGTAGCCGAGCAGGTAAGTGTTACGCCATGGGTCAGTGGTGGGCCCAGTGCTGGAGTAGCCCAGTGGGTCAGGCAGGTAGCCGGAGCAACACAACACGATGGGTCAGTGGTGGGCCCAGTGCTGGAGTAGCCCAGTGGGTCAGGCAGGTAGCCGGAGCAACACAACACGATGGGTCAGTGGTGGAGTAGCCCAGTGCTGGAGTCCCAGCGGGTCAGGCAGGTAGCCGGAGCAACACAACACGATGGGTCAGTGGTGGTGGAGAGCCCAGTGCTGGAGTAGCCCAGCGGGTCAGGCAGGTAGCCGGAGCAACACAACACGATGGGTCAGTGGTGGGCCCAGTGCTGGAGTAGCCCAGCGGGTCAGGCAGGTAGCCGGAGCAGCACAACACCAGTGGTGGGCCCAGTGCTGGAGTAGCCCAGCGGGTCAGGCAGGTAGCCGGAGCAACACAACACGATGGGTCAGTGGTGGGCCCAGTGCTGGAGTAGCCCAGCGGGTCAGGCAGGTAGCCGGAGCAACACAACACGATGGGTCAGTGGTGGGCCCAGTGCTGGAGGCCCAGGGTCAGGCAGGTAGCCGGAGAGCATCACAACACGATGGGTCAGTGGTTAGTGCTGGAGGCCCAGGGGTCAGGCAGGTAGCCGGAGCAACACAACACGATGGGTCAGTGGTGGAGTAGCCCAGTGCTGGAGTCCCAGCGGGTCAGGCAGGTAGCCGGAGCAACACAACACGATGGGTCAGTGGTGGGCCCAGTGCTGGAGGCCAGTGGGTAGGCAGGTAGCCGGTAGCAACACAACACGATGGGTCAGTGGTGGGCCCAGTGCTGGAGTAGCCCAGCGGGTCAGGCAGGTAGCCGGAGCAGCACAACACGATGGGTCAGTGGTGGGGCAGCCCAGTGCTGGAGTAGCCCAGCGGGTCAGGCAGGTAGCCGGAGCAACACAACACGATGGGTCAGTGGTGGGCCCAGTGCTGGAGTAGCCCAGCGGTCAGGCAGGTGGCCGAGAGCAACACACAACTCAGATGGGTCAGAGGTGGGTGCCCAGTGCTGGAGGCCCAGGCGGGGTCAGGCAGGTAGCCGGAAGCAACACAACACGATGGGTCAGTGGTGGGCCCAGTGCTGGAGTAGCCCAGTGGGTCAGGCAGGTAGCCGGTGGGCCCAGTGCTGGAGTAGCCCAGCGGGTCAGGCAGGTAGCCGGAGCAACACAACACGATGGGTCAGTGGTGGGCCCAGTGCTGGAGTAGCCCAGCGGGTCAGGCAGGTAGCC
Organism: Okamejei kenojei; assembly: GCA_035221665.1. NCBI lineage: Eukaryota > Metazoa > Chordata > Chondrichthyes > Rajiformes > Rajidae > Okamejei > Okamejei kenojei. Next base: position 55,349,757 of record CM069146.1, on the reverse strand, counting down.
GGAGCAACACAACACGATGGCCCAGTGCTGGAGTAGCCCAGTGCTGGAGGTAGCCCAGCGGGGTCAGGCAGGTAGCCGGAGCAACACAACACGATGGGTCAGTGGTGGGCAGTGTCAGCGGGTCAGGCAGGTAGCCGGAGCGAGTAGCCCGAGTAGCAACAGGGTCGATGGTCAGTGGTGGGCCCAGTGCTGGAGCAGCCCAGGGGTCAGGCAGGTAGCCGGAGACACGATGGGTCAGTGGTGGCCCAGTGCTGGAGTAGCCCAGGGTCAGGCAGGTAGCCGGAGCACACAACACGATGGGTCAGTGGTGGGCCCAGTGCTGGAGTAGCCCAGCGGTCAGGCAGGTAGCCGGACAACACCATCGAGTGCTGAGGCGTCAGTGGGACCCAGGCAGGTAAGCAAACACAACACGATGGGTCAGTGGTGGGCCCAGTGCTGAGTAGCCCAGCGGGTCAGGCAGGTAGCGGAGCAACACAACACGATGGGTCAGTGGTGGGCCCAGTCGGCTGGAGGAGTAGCCCAGTGGGTCAGGCAGGTAGCCGAGCAGCAGCAACACGATGGGTCAGTGGTGGGCCCATGTGCTGGAGTAGCCCAGCGGGTCAGGCAGGTAGCCGGAGCAAACACAACACGATGGGGTCAGTGGTGGGCCCTGCTGAGTAGGCCAGCGGGTCAGGCAGGTAGCCGGAGCAACACAACACGATGGGTCAGTGGTGGCCAGTGCTGGGTAGCCAGCGGGTCAGGCAGGTAGCCGGAGCAACACAACACGATGGGTCAGTGGTGGGGCCCAGTGCTGGAGTAGCCCAGCGGGGTCAGGCAGGTAGCCGGAGCAACACAAACACGATGGGTCAGTGGTGGGCCCAGGTGGAGTAGTCCCAGCGGGTCAGGCAGTAGCCAGCACCAACACGATGGGGTCAGTGGTGGGCCAGTGCTGGTAGCCCAGGGGTCAGGCAGGTAGCCGGAGCAACACAACACGATGGGTCAGTGTGGGCCCAGTGCTGGAGGCCCAGCGGTCAGGCAGGTAGCCGGAGCAACACAACACGATGGGTCAGTGGTGGGCCCAGTGCTGGAGTACCCAGCGGGTCAGGCAGGTATGGTCAGTGGGGGAGTGCAGGTAGAGCGGGTCAGGTAGCCGGAGCAACACAAACACATGGGTCAGTGGTGGGCCAGTGGGGAGTAGCAGTGGGTCAGGCAGGTAGCCGGAGCAACACAACACGATGGGTCAGTGGTGGCCAGTGCGACGGGTCAGGCAGGTAGCGGAGCACGATGGGTCAGTGGTGGGCCCAGTGGGGAGTAAGCCCAGCAGCCGGGAGAAACACAACAGACAGTGGTGGGCCCAGTAGCTGGAGTAGCCCAGCGGGTCAGGCAGGTAGCCGGAGCAACCAACACCAGTGGTGGGCCCAGAGCTGGAGTAGCCCAGTGGGCCAGGTCGGTGGGCCCCAGTGGTCAGTGCTGGGGCCCAGTGGGTCAGGCAGGTAGCCGGTGCCCGCAGTGGTCAGGCAGGTAGGAAAACCGGGAGCAACACAAACCGATGGGTAGCCCAGGTGTGGGCCCAAGGTCGATGGGTCAGTGGTGGGCCCAGTGCTGGAAAGGTGGGCAGCAACGAACTGGAGTAGCCCAGCGGGTCGGCAGGTGGAGCAACACAACACGACAGTGGTGGGCCCAGCCCAGTGTGGAGTGCAGTGGGTGGAGTAGCCGGACAGCACCCAGCGGTTCAGTGGTGGGCAGAGTGAGGTAGCCCAGTGGGTCGGAGCAACACAACCCGATGGGTCAGTGGTGGCCCCAGTGCTGGAGTAGCCCAGCGGTCAGGCAGGTAGCCGGAGCAACACAACACGATGGGTCAGTGGTGGGCCAGTGCTGGAGTAGCCCAGCGAGGTCAGGGGCAGGTAGCCGGAAGCACAACACGATGGGTCAGTGGTGGGCCCAGTGCTGGAGTAGCCCAGTGGGTCAGCAGGTGCCGGAGCAAAGCACAACACGATGGGTCAGTGGTGGGCCCAGTGCTGAGTAGCCCAGCGGGTCAGGCAGGTAGCCGGAGCAAAAACACAACACGATGGGTCAGTGGTGGGCCAGTGCTGGAGTAGCCCAGTGGGTTCAGGCAGGTAGCCGGAGCACACAAACACGATGGGTCAGTGGTGGGCCCAGTGCTGGAGTAGCCAGCGGGTCAGGCTAGCCGGAGCAACACACGATGGGTCAGTGGTGGGCCCAGTGCTGGAGTAGCCCAGCGGGTCAGGCAGGTAGCCGGAGCAACACAACACGATGGGTCAGTGGTGGGCCCAGTGCTGGAGTAGCCAGTGGGTTCAGGCAGGTAGCCGGAGCAGCCACAACACGATGGGTCAGTGGTGGGCCCAGTGCTGGAGTAGCCAGCCGGGCGCAGGTCAGGCACAAACACATGGGTCTGTGGTTGGGCCCAGTTGCAACACAACACGATGGGTCAGTGGGTAGGGCCCAGTGCTGGAGTGCCAGCGGTCAGGCAGGTAGCCGGGAGCAACACAACACAGTGGGGTGATGGGTCAGTCAGGCAGGTAGCCGGGCCAGTTGTGGAGTAGCCAGGGGTCAGGCAGGTCAGCCGGAGCAAACACAACAGTGGTGGGCCCAGTGCTGGAGTAGCCCAGCGGGTCAGGCTGGTAGTCAGGACAGGAGCAAACACACAAACTCGATGGGTCAGTGAGTGTCAGGCCCAGTTGCAGTGCTGGAGTAGCCCAGGTCAGGCAGGTAGCCGTGAGCAGCACAACACGATGGGTCAGTGGTGGGCCCAGTGCTGGAGTAGCCCAGTGGGTCAGGCAGGTAGCCGGAGCAACACAAAACACGATGGGTCAGTGGTGGGCCCCTAGTGCCAGTAGCCGGAGCAACACAACAAGAATGGGCAGTAGCCCAGGGGTCAGGCAGGTAGCCGGAGCCCACAACACGACAGTGGGTGGGGCCCATGGGTCTGGAGGAGTAGTGGTGGGCCCAGTGGTCAGGGCAGGTAGCCGGAGCAAACACAAACACGATGGGTCAGGCAGTGCTGGGTAGCCGGAGCAGGTAGCGGGCAACACACACATGGGTCAGTGGTGGGCCCACTGGAGTAAGATGGCGGTAGCCGGAGCAAACACAACCAGTGTTGGGTTTTAGTTTTAGTTTTAGTTTTATATATTAGAGATACGGAGTGAAAGCAGGCCCTTTTGGCCCCACCGGTTCCGCGCGACCAGCGATCCCCGACACCTACAAAAAAAAAAAACACTATCCTACACCCCACTAGGGACAATTTTTTATATTTATCAAGCCAATTAACCTACAAGCCTGTACATCTTTGCAGTGTGGGAGGAAACCGAAGATCTGGGAGAAAACACGCGCAGGTCACGGGGAGAACGTACAAACTCCGTACAGACAGCGCCCGTAGTCAGCATCGAACCCGGGTCTCCGGCGCTGCAAACGCTCTAAGGCAGCAACTCTACCGCTGCGCCACCGTGTAACTCAGTGGGTCAGGAAGTCTGGAAGTCCAGAACCAGCGGTCACAGTTTAAGAATAAGGGGTCGGCCATTTAGGACTGAGATGAATAAAAACGTTTTCACCCAGAGAGTTGTGAATCTGTGGAATTCTCTGCCACTGTCAGCAGTGGAGGCCAATTCACTGGATGTTTTCAGGAGAGAGTTAGATTTAGCTCTTAGGGCTAACAGACTCAAGAGATATGGGGGAAAAAGCAGGAACGGGGTACTGATTGTGGATGATCAGCCATGATCACATTGAATGGCTCGAAGTACTCCAGCACACTGTTAAAAGTCACCTGTCCATGTTCTCCACAGATGCTGCCTGACCCGCTGAGTTACTCCAGCACTCTGTGAAACGTCACCTATCCATGTTCTCCACAGATGCTGCCTGACCCGCTGAGTTACTCCAGCACTCTGTGAAACGTCACCTATCCACGTTCTCCACAGACGGGCAGCATCTCTGGAGAAAAGGAATAGGTGACGTTTCGGGTCGAGACCCTTACGGGTCTCAACCCGAAACGTCACCTATCCCTTTTCTCCAGAGATGTTATGTGACCCGCTGAGTTACTCCAGCACTCTGTGAAACGTCACCTATCCATGTTCTCCACAGATGCTGCCTGACCCGCTGCCTAACTTTACCGTATATCGATGTCGGAAAGTAGATGTTGACTACAAGTAACAATTTGTATTCCTCTTCTCTAGGCTCCAATATCCTCCTGGTTGGAGTGCATGGGCCCACTATTCCATGCGAGGAGGTGTCGGTGAAGCATGTTGGCAATGAGCAGTACAACGTGGCATACTTGGTGAAGGATAAGGGGAGCTACACACTGGTGGTGAAGTGGGGCGAGGAGCACATTCCTGGCAGCCCCTTCCACATCATCGTCCCATAGACCCTCCCGTCCACCCCGGCCCCCTTCCAACGGAGATCTTCAACTCCTCCCCACCAGTGTTTCAAAGGACATTGCAATTTCCTGTCCACTCGAGCTACAGAGTGGACATCTTCTCAAGCACTGTCGGCCCAGCTCTGTCAAAGGTGGCGGCTAAATTGTCATTGTTATATGTAGAAAAACTGAAGATTGTATGGATTTATATATAAATATGAGCTTAACAGATTCGATTGTAAAACTGGATGATCTTAATGAGACCTCTGCCTTGCTGTAGTTAGGCTGGTTGTAGTTGCTTGGACTTTGTGGATTTAAACACTATTGAGGGGATTTCATTTCCGAGTGGCTAATTGCTTGCCGATCTCGGTTCTAGTGTTGTGTACTGAGACTGGAACTGAGTGCTGCTCCTATGGGTTGGTGGGTGGATGGTGCGGAGGTCTTTGGGAGGAAGAGGGACCATTAGTTTTTTGAGGAATGTGCAAAACTGCTTACAAGATTTGAGTGTGTCTGTTTAACCAGGAGAGCCCTGAGCACGGGCTTCATAAACTCCTGCCAAAGCCTCCGTATATAAATGCAAAGCTTAAATTATTCACGGCTGAGGAAATGGCTGCAGCTGTGTTCCCTTCACCTCTGTTTGGTCCTCAGCATGTTTTATGCATGCTCTGTCCAGTAGGGCTGCCTGCAACACGACAAGGTTGGAGAGAAGGTAGTGGATGTGAACACACGCGCGCACACACGCTCTCGCACACACACATGTACACGTACACACGCACGCACGCACACACAAGTACGCACATACACACACGCACACGCACACACATGCATGCACAGACGCGCACACACACACAGGTACGCACATACACGCACGCACACACACACACACACACACGCATGCACAGACGCACATACACACCTGCTCTACCTTCCATCAAAGCCCGTACGCAGTAGGAAATACCAGACACTCCCCGTGTGCCCACTTCCCCTGTGACACTGATCGCAAGTTCTGCCATTTTAAATCTATTCCAATTTGGTATTTCAGTCAAAAGAAATGAACGGGACAATTTATTGCACAATTCAACATTTTTGTATTACCTGAAGCTACTGAATTGCGCAATTGTCTTTTAAAACTGTACTTTAGAATCTATTTATACTCTAGCCATGGTCAATATTTTCCTGCTGGGGCAGTCTGTAACTGGGGAGGGGATGACGTTTAGTAACTTTGTGCCTTACTGTGGGAGGCTTGTTGTAACTAGCAACTGACAAACTTCAATAAAAGCATCATTTTCAACGGTTTAAAATCTTCAGCAGTTAATCGAGTCCGCAGTGGGAAATCTGGCGTGGTCCTTGCGATACATGACGCGCGCCTGTTCTTGGTTCCATTTTGTGGTTTCTCCGCGTTGCTTAGCAACAAGAAAACAATCTGAACCCAAACCAATCTTAACAAGAAACATTATTTATGGGTTCTATTCTTTCACACATCACCCATTTTAATACGAAAAGTTACACATTCAGAGCTGCAGTGAATAAACTCACTATGTTGGCGACGTTTCCACCAGTGAGAGAGTCTAGGACTAGAGGTCACAGCCTCAGAATAAAAGGACATACCTTTAGTAAGGAGATGAGGAGGAATTTCTTTAGTCGGAGGGAATTCATTGCCGTGGAGGTCAAGTCAGTGGGTATTTTTTAAAGTGGAGATTGGTAGATTAGTGATTAGTACCAGGGTCGCGGGTTACGGGGAGAAGGCAGGAGAATGGGGTTGGGAGGGAGAGATAGATCAGCCATGATTGAATGGTGGATAATGGAATCATTCTTCTCCTGTGAACATTACTACATGTTACCTTCCAACTGCATGTGTCGTTATCTTTCAATGATTCTGGTTAATAAACTTTCATAAGTTATGGGAGCAGAATTAGGCCATTCGGCCCATCAACTCTACTCCGCCATTCAATCATAGCTGATCTATCTCTCCCTCCCAACTCCATTCTCCTGCCTTCTCCACATAACCCCTGGCACCTTAGACAATGTCTACACAGCCTCTGGCGATCCAGAGAAAAGAGTCCAAGTTTTCCCGACCTCTCCTTCTAGCTAATATGCCCCACACACGCCACGACCATGGCAGACCTGGACCAATTACCTATCCATGTTCTTCACACTGACGAGCACTCTGTGGTCACCTATCCATTGTTCTCACACAGATGGCTGCCTGAAGTTTACTCCAGCACTCTGTGTCACCTATCCATGTTCTCCACATGCTGCCTGACCCGTGTACTCAGCACTCTGTTGAAACGTCACCTACTTGTTCTCCACAGATGCTGCCTGACCGCTGTTACTCCAGCACTCTGTGGTTAGTTTCACCTCTGACAGTGAGTGACTCCAGCACTCTGTGAACCGTCACCTATCCGTGTTCCCACAGATGCTGCCTTACTCCGCACTCTGTGAAACGTCAACCTTATGTTCCCCCAGGATGGCTGCTCTGAGTTACTCCCAGCACTCTGTGAAACGTCACCCTATCCATGTTTCTGACCGTGTGTCACAGTCCAGCTCCCCCAAAGGGGGGGGGGAGTTACTCTGTGAAAGTCACCTATCCATGTTCTCCACAGATGCTGCCTGCCTGAGTTCCTCCAGCACTCTGTGACGCTCCACAGATGCTGCCTGACCCGCTGAGCTACTCCAGCACTTTGTGTCTTTATTTGCAGACCAGCATCTGCAGTTCCTTGTTACTACAATTTAAATACGTGTTTAGTTTAGTTTAGAGATGCAGTGCAGAAACAGGGCATCGAGTCTCCACCCACCAGTGATCCCCGCACGTTAACACTATCTTACACTAGGGGCAGTTTTTACATTTTTACCAAGCTAATTAACCTACAAACCTGCACGTCTTTGGAGGGTCGGAGGAAACTGAAGATCTCGGAGAAAACCCACGCAGGTCACGGGGAGAACGTGCAAACTCCGTACAGACAGCACCCGTAGCAGGATCGAACTGGGGTCCCTGGCGCTGTGAGGCAGCAACTCTACTGTGCCGCCCTGAAATGACCTGATTTTCTTTGTGTAAAAATCACAAAATTCCTAATGAGTAACAGAAAGGGAAGAGGTGCAGCCGTAAAAACCTGCCTGATGCTCTTGGCTGAATTCAAACTGACGTGGGAAGTTAAGTGTAAAACTGTGTGGCTGGTTTCCAAACAAAATGTTTGGAAAGTATAAATAACTGGTCTAAGTACCAGGTTTTTGGCCTTGTGTTCTCCAGACAACACCAATAGTTCTGTAATGAAATTCATATTATTCCTCGCTAATTTCAACTTTGTAATTCAAAACGTATTTGAGGGGCAAGTAATGTCCAAGTGAAAAAGACGAATGGAGTATCCAGCGTGTAATTTGTTCTCTCTCTTCCGGAACCAAAGCCACACTTTAACAATAAGGAGTAAGCCATTTAGAACAGAGGCGAGGAAACACTTTTTCTCACAGAACGTGGTGAGTCTGTGGAATTCTCTGCCTCAGAGGGCGGTGGAGGCCGGTTCTCTGGATGCTTTCAAGAGAGAGCTAGATAGGGCTCTTAAAAATAGCGGAGTCAGGGGATATGGGGAGAAGGCAGGAACGGGAAACTGATTGGGGATGACCAGCCATGATCACATTGAATGGCAGTGCTGGCTCGAAGGGCCGAATGGCCTACTCCTGCACCTGTTGTCTATTGTCTATGTTCATTATACGTTGTGTGACTAGGAGGCACTTTAAGGCTTTAGACTTTTTTAGATACAGTGCGGAAACAGGCCCTTTGGCCGACTGAGTCCGCGCCGAGCAGCGATCCCCCCCCTTACACTGCACACTACAGACGGTTTGCAATTTTTACTGAAGCCAATTAACCTACAAACATGTGCAGGAAGGAACTGCAGATGCTGGTTTAAATCGAAGATTTAAAGTTTAACTCAGCAGGCCAGGCAGCATCTCTGGAGAGAAGGAATGGGTGACGTTTCGGGTCGAGACCCTCCTTCAGATCTTCAAGCATGCACGTCCTTGGAGTGTGGGAGGAAACGGGAGCACCCGGAGAAAACCCATGCGGTCACGGGGAGACCTCCGTACGGACAGCACCCGCAGTCAGGATCGAACTCGGGTCTCTGGCGCCGTGAGGCAGCAAATCTAACTGCGCCCCTGTGGTACCTTATTTGGAACGTGACACTTGCAAACTCGAGGTTCCATTCTCACCGATGCTAGCAGTTTTGATTGGAATTGGATTTGAACAGATTTAAGAGTTGCTGATGGGAACATTATTGCAGGTTTGATGACTGGTGTATTTATTTTTGGATTGCAAATGATTTGTTTTGTTTAGTTTAGAGATACAGTGCGGTAACAGGCCCTTCGGCCCACCGGGTCCGTGCCAACCAGCGATCCCCGCACACTAACTAACACTATCCCACGCACACACCACGGACAATTTTACATTCATACCAAGCCAATTAACCTGCAAACATCTACGTCTTTGGAGTGTGGGAGGAACCCGAAGATCTCGGAGAAAACCCACGCAGGTCACGGGGAGAACGTACAAACTCCGTACAGACAGCACCTGTAGTCGGGATCGAACCGGGGTCTCTGGTGATGCAAGTGCTGAAAGGCAGCAACTCTAATCGTGCTCCACAGAAAATAGGTGCAGGATGAGGACAATCGGCCTTTCGAGCCAGAACCGTCATTCATTGTGATCATGGCTGATCATCCACAATCAGTGTCCCGAGTCTGCCTTCTCCCCATATCCCTTGATTCCGCTAGCCCCTAGAGCTCTATCTGACCCTCTTTTAAATGTCCCCAGTGAATTAGCCTCCACTGCCTTCTGTGGCAGGGAATTCCACAAATTCACAACTCTCTGGGTGAAAACGTTTTTTCTCATCTCAGTTTTAAATGGGCCCTTTATTCTTAGACTGTGGCCCCTGGCTCTGGACTCCCCCGACATTGGGGACATTTTCCTGCATCCCTTGTCCAGTCCTTTTATCATTTAATATGTTTCTAGAAGATCCCTGTGAATACAAGCCCAATCTTTCCTCATATTGCAGTCTCACCATCCTGGGATTAACCTTGTGAAGCTACACTGCACTCTCTCAAAAGCAAGGATGTAATTCCTCAAATTTGGAGACCAAAACTGCACACAATACTCCAGATGTGGTCCCATCAAGGCCCTGTACAACTGCAGAAGGGCCTCTTTACTCCAATACTCAAATCCTCTCGTTATGAGGACCAACATGCCATTAGCTTTCTTCACTGCTTGCTGTACCTGCATGTTTACTTTCAGTGACTGGTGTACAAGGACACCCAGGTCTCGTTGCACTTCCCTTTTTCCTAATCTGACACCATTGAGATAATAATCTGCCCCCTTGTTCTTGCCGCCAAAGTGGATAAATTATTCATATGTATTGTTAAACAGTTGCAGCCCCAGCACCGAGCCTTGCGGCGCTCCACTCACCACTGCCTGCCATTCTGACAGGGACCCGTTTATTCCTACTGTTTGCTTCCTGTCTTTCAACCAATTCTCTATCCATGTCAATACCCTACCCCGAATACATGTGCTTTAATTTTGCCCACTAATCTCCTATGTGGGAGGAGGCTTTCTGAATGTCCAGATACACATCTACTGGACTTTCAGAACCTTCTGATGTCCTTTGAGTTTCCAATCCTCTGGCTTCCCACTACTCTTTGCTATGTTATATATCTTTTCTTTTAGTTTTATTCCATCCCTAACTTCTCTTGTCAGCCACGGTTCCCTCTTACTCCTCTTACAATCTTTCTTCCTCTTTGGAATGAAATGATCCTGCATCTTCTGGATTATGCCTAGAAATTCCTGCCATTGCCGTCCACCGTCATTCCTGCTGGGATCCCTTTCCAGTCGACCTTGGCCAGCTCCTTTCTCATGCCTTCACAGTCCCCTTTGTTCAACTGCATCACTGCCACTTCTGATTGAACCTTCTCCCTTTCAAATTGCAGATTAAAACTCATCATATTATGGTCACTACCTCCTAGCGGTTCCTTTACCTTGAGTTCCATTATTAAATATGGTTCATTAGACAACACTAAATCCAGAATTGCCTTTTCTCTGGTCGGCTCCAGTACAAGCTGCTCTAAGAATCCATCTCAGAGGCACTCCACAAACTCCCTTTCTTGGTGTCCAGAACCAACCTGATTTTCCCAGTCTACCTACATATTGAAATCTCCCATAACCACATTACCTTTGTTACATGCCAATCTTAACTCCTGCTGCAACTTGCACCCTATATCCAGGCTACTGTTTGGGGGCCTGCAGATAAATCCCATTAGTGTCTTCTTAACTTTACAATTCCTCAATTCTATCCACATTGACTCTGCATCGTCAGTCCCCATGTCACCCCTCGCAAGGGACTGAATTTCATCCCTCACCAACAGAGCTACCCCACCTCCTCTGCCCACCTGCCTGTCCTTTCTATAGGACGTATAACCCTGAATATTCAGTTCCCAGCCCCGATCCTCCTGCAGCCATGTCTCCCTAATCCCCCCCATGTCCTATCTACCAATCTCTAACTGAGACTCAAGCTCATCCACATTACTTCTTATACTTTGTGCATTCATATATAACATTTTTAATCCATTACTCACCTCACCTTCCACATCGATTCCTATTTCACTGGGCCATACTCTCCTATCCCTTCGTGGGTTTTCTGCCACGTTAATTCCGGTGTTTTTCTTAACTTTTCCCTTTAACTCCATCCATCCTTGTGTTTCCAATTTGCTGCCCGATACTCCCGGAATATTTTTGGTAGCTTGATTTATAATTTATTGCTACTACCATTTTGCAATAGACAATAGACAATGGGTGCAGGAGTAGGCCATTCGGCCCTTTGAGCCAGCACCGCCATTCAATGTGATCATGGCTGATCATCCCCAATCAGTACCCCGTTCCTGCCTTCTCCCCATATCCCCTGACTCCGCTATCTTTAAGAGCCCTGTCTAGCTCTCTCTTGAAAGTATCCAGAGAACCGGCCTCCACCGCCCTCTGAGGCAGAGAATTCCACAGACTCACAACTCTCTGTGAGAAAAAGTGTTTCCTCGTCTCCGTTCTAAATGGCTTACCCCTTATTCTTAAACTGTGGCCCCTGGTTCTGGACTCCCCCAACATCGGGAACATGTTTCCTGCCTCTAGCGTGTCCAAACCCTTAACAATCTTATATGTTTCAATACTGTGGGGTTGCAATTTTGATGAATATTTCGCTATAGTAGCTGTTCCAGAAACGTTGTTACACAAATGTTTAATACAAAATTCTTTATTCTTGGTGCAAGGTGCAAAAAAAATTAAAAATTAGGAGACTGCAAACTCAGAGCTGTCTGATTGCCAATCAAAGGGTTCTCAATATAATACATGTAACTGAGAATAATATTTAGTGCAAATTCAAACTCACAGCGTTTGCAAGACACAGTTAAAGCTGTATGTTTATTTCCATTGGCCGAGAATAATAAACACTAATGTCAATTTGGGTGGTAAGACACATTTGACATTGAATAATTATATTTAAACCAAAACTGAAAGGGTTTTCAAGATCATATATATGTAGCTGCGAATTGTGTGAAAATTCTCATAGATAATATTGTATATTAATTGAGTGCAATAACAATTCTAAATTAAATTTTGAACTTAGTGAGCCCTGTAAATTGGAGGAGCAGCACCTCATATTTCGCTTGGGTAGTTTACACCCCAGCGGTGTGAACATTGACTTCTCCAATTTCAGGTAGTCCCTGCTTTCTCCCTCCTTCCCCTCCCCTTCCCAGCTCTCCCACAGCCCACTGTCTCCGCCTCATCCTTTCTTTCCCCCCCCCCACCCCCACATCAGTCTGAAGAAGGGTCTCGACCCGAAACGTCACCTATTTCCTTCGCTCCAGAGATGCTGCCTCACCCGCTGAGTTTCTCCAGCACTTTTGTCTACCCTAAAGTGAATTTCAAACATTCTTCAATTAATATTGGATAATGGTAGGAGATGGCACAGCGGTGCAGCAGGTAGAGCTGCTGCCTCTCGGCGCCGGAGTCCCGGGTACGATCCTGACATCGGCTGCTGTCTGTGTGGAGTTTGCACGTTCTCCCTGTGACTGTGTGGGTTTTCTCCGGGTGCTCCTGGTTTCCTCCTGCATCCCAAAGACTTGCGGGTTTGTAGTATAATTCCCTGCTGTCATTTGCTACTCGTGTCAGGAGTGGGTGAGAAAGGGGGATGACATAGAACTAGTGTGAACGGGTGATCGATGGTCAGCATGGACTCAGTGGGCTGAAGGGCCTGTTTTCTGCTGTATATTTCAATCTATTCAAGCAACACGCGAACATTATGAATCTGCGGCAGTGAATAATCCAGCAGAATAATTCTTCAAACAATTATCTAAGAACATTAACATGGTTAAATGCAGAATCCATGTTGGGTGAAAATTCCACTTGCTTTTCTGGAATTAAATCAAGTGTCTTTTCGTCAAACGGCAACAGCTTTTTTTTTGATCCGGAGAGAAATTCCTTGAGGATTTCTTCAGAAATGCCACCCCACACAGGATTGTCTTTGACAGGTCAACGCCAAGTTGAAGATGCAAGAAACTGCAGATGTTGGAATCCTGAGCAAAAAGCACAAAAGTGCTGGAGTAACTCAGTGGGTCAGGCAGCATCTGTGTAGAACATGGACAGGCGGCATTTCAGTCAGGACCGTCTTTAAGACTGATTTAAGGCAGAGGGGACACCAGCTGCAGTTCCTTCCGACACTCTTCCATTCATTTGTTCTATACCTCTCTATATCTCCATCTATATCTCTCATGTTCCTCTCCCCTGACTCTCAGTCTGAAGAAGGGTCTTGATCCGAAACGTCACCTATCCATGTTCTCCACAGATGCTGCCTGACCCGCTGAGTTACTCCAGCACTCTGTGAAACGTCACCTATCCATGTTCTCCACAGATGCTGCCTGACCCGCTGAGTTACTCCAGCACTCTGTGAAACGTCACCTATCCATGTTCTTCACTGATGCTGCCTGACCCGCTGATACTCCAGCACTCTGTGAAAGTCACCTATCCGTGTTCTCCACAGATGCTGCCTGACCCGCTGAGTTACTCCAGCACTCTGTGAAACGTCACCTATCCGTGTTCTCCACAGATGCTGCCTGACCCGCTGAGTTACTCCAGCACTTTGCGTATTTTGCTGAATTACCTCACTGGTGTGATAGTGCTGCTCTCTGCTGGTTAATATTTTCACTGCCAATGCACTACATTTCTATTTGTAATTGCATTTTCTTTGTTGGCTGAGAGTCTATAGTCATAGAGTCCCACAGCACAGAAACAGGCCCTTCGGCCCAACTTGCCCATGCTGACCAAGATGCCCCACCGGCACTAGTCCCACCTGCCCACATCCGTCTGAACCTGTCCTATCCATGTACCTGTCCAAATGTAATTTAAATGTTATTGTAGTCCCTGCCTCAACTACCTCCTCTGGCAGCTCGTTCCATACACCCACCGCCCTCTGTGTGGAAAACGTTGCCCCTCAGAGTCCTCTTAAATGTTTCCCATCTCACATTGAACCTATTCTTGATTCCCGTACTCTGAATAAAAGACAAAGTGTGTCCACCCCTATCTCTTTCCCTCATGATCTTGTACACATTCATAAGGTCACCCTCATCCTCCTGCACTCCAGCGCCCTAACCTCCCCCCAACCTCTCGCTGTAGCTCCGGCCCTCGAAACCTGGTTACCAGGTTAATTCCCGGGATGGCGGGACTGTCATACGCTGGGAGAATGGAGCGGCTGGGCTTGTACACTCTGGAGTTTAGAAGGATGAGAGGGTTTCTCATTGAAACATATAAGATTATTAAAGGTTTGGACACGCTAGAGGCAGGAAACATGTTCCCGATGTTGGGGGAGTTCAGAACACAGTTTAAGGATAAGGAGTAAGCCATTTAGAACGGAGACAAGGAAACACTTTTTCTCACAGAGAGTGGTGAGTCTGTGGAATTCTCTGCCTCAGAGGGCGGTGGAGGCCGGTTCTCTGGATGCTTTCAAGAGAGAGCTAGATAGGGCTCTTGAAGATAGCGGAGTCAGGGGGTATGGGGAGAAGGCAGGAACGGGGTACTGATTGGGGATGATCAGCCACGATCACATTGAATGGCGGTGCTGGCTCGAAGGGCCGAATGGCCCACTCCTGCACCTATTGTCTATTGTCCATTGACCTGTCAACATTCTCGTAAATCTTCTCTGCACCCTTTCCAGCTGAACAAGATCCTTCCATGGTGAGGTCAACTTGGCACACGATGCTCTAATAGTCAAGAGAATTAAATGCCTGTCACAATCCAATTACTGTGCAAAAGAACTGCAGATGCTGGTATAAATCGAAGACAGACACAAAATGCTGGAGTGGGTCAGCGGGACAGGCGGGATTCCCAGCTCTCAAGGATGGGCACACAATATATATTTCATCATAATAGAACAGTCCGCAGTGTAAAATTAGCAAGTATCCTGCACTTTTATCTAAGATTGGAACAAAATATGTAGACAATAGGTGCAGGAGTAGGCCATTTGGCCCTTCGAGCCAGCACCGCCATTCAATGTGATCATGGCTGATCATCCCTAATAAACAATATAAACAATAATATATAAACAAACAGGTTGTATAGGTCGTTGAAGCTCATGCTTATTTGATGAGAAAACTTAAGAAATTGCCTTAGAGAGACACAAAATGCTGGAGTAACTCAGCGGGACAGGCAGCATCTCTGGAGAGAAGGAATGGGCGACGTTTCGGGTCGAGACCATTCTTCAGACTCAGTACAATCCAATTCCTTGCGGTTATTGAGTAAACTGTAGCCATGTGAAGCTTCCTCGGGCTCTCTCTGTGGGTCTGTTAGTCAGTGAAACGGCAGCAACACTTATCTCGGTGATAATCTGCTGTCTGTCACACACCAGAGCAAAGGGTTTTCATTCAGTGAATCACCTTCTTCACATCGGCAACATTCCAGTCCCCTGACATCAGCCTCTACAACAAGAGACACTGTTCTTCTCTGTACCGATTCTTAGCCTTCCTGTTTAGTCATTCTGAAGAAGGGTTTTGACCTGAAACGTCGCCTATTTCCTTCGCTCCATTGATGTTGCCTCACCCGCTGAGTTTCTCCAGCATTTTTGTCTACCTACAATATTCCAATGTCCGTAATGAGTTAGTCGGGAAGGAAATAGGCAACCCGTAAGGGTTTCGGCCCGAAACGTTGCCTATTTCCTTCACTCCATAGATGTTGCCTCGCCAGCGTTTCTCCAGAGTTTCTCCAGCATTTTTGTCTACCTCCAAACCTTACTGGGCAGCTTTCACAATAGACAGTAGGAGCAGGAGTAGGCCATTCGGCCCTTCGAGCCAGTACCGCCATTCAATGTGATCACGGCTGATCATCCACAACCAGTGCCCCGTTCCTGCCTTCTCCCCACATCACGTATCGCGACTGGTGTGGGATATGCCAGTTGATGTTTAGTTAACTATGTGGCGGAAACACAGGGTCTTGACCGGAAGGTGCAACACAGAACGCCACAGGAGATCCTTCTTCCCTGTGGCTGTCGGACTGTACAACTCCTCCCGCTTCTGTCGTGGGGTAGACTGACTTTCCCCTCCACCCCCCCACCCCCGCACAACCACCACCCAAATCTTTTGCACATTTGCAATCCTTTCCACTTTGGATCTGGACCCTTCCTCAGACTGATACCAAGTCAGAGGGTAGTTGAGGCCAGTTCATTGGCTATATTTAAGAGTGAGTTGGATGTGGCCCTTGTGGCTAAGGGGATCAGGGGGTATGGAGAGAAGGCAGGGTACGGGATACTGAGTTGGATGATCAGCCATGATCATATTGAATGGCGGTGCAGGCTCGAAGGGCTGAATGGCCTACTCCTGCACCTAATTTCTATGTTTCTATGTTTCTATGTTTCAAGGGTCCTGTATCAAGTCAAGTCAAGTAGTCACTTTTATTTCTAGAGCACATTTAAAAAGCAACTCTCGCTGACCAAAGTGCTTTACATTGGTGGAGGTACTAACGTTACACAACATTGGTTCATAGATTAAGTACATACATAAATACACACATACAGCCCTCCCTCAGAGGAAGTCAAGAAAGGCTTGAGAGTAAAGATGAGTTTTTTGTCTCGACTTAAAGGAGTTGATGGAGGGGGCAGTTCTGATGGGAAGAGGGATGCTGTTCCACAGTCTAGTCGCCCCTGAGCTGATGCCTAGACCGCGGGATGTTCAGTAACCACAGGTCGGCCGATCTGACGGGCCTGAGCTTTGTAAACATAAAGAAGGATCTTGAAATTTATTCGGAACCGCACAGGGAGCCAGTGGAGAGAGGCCAGGATCGGGGTGATGTGGTCCCTTTTTCGGGTGCCCGTCAGGAGTCTCGCTGCGGCATTTTGGACCAGTTGCAGGCGGGACAGGGAAGATCGGCTGATGCCAGTGTAGAGGGAGTTGCAGTAATCCAGGTGGGAGGAGATAAATGAGTGGATGATCTTTTCGAGTTCATCAAACTGGAGGAATTGTTTTATTTTAGCTATCGTCCGAAGCTGGAAGAAGCGAGCTTTTACCACGGCATCGACTTGTTTGTCAAATTTAAATGCTGAGTCAAATATCACGCCAAGGTTTTTGACGTGAGGTTTGAGTAGTGGGGTGAGGCTTCCAAGGCTGCCTGCTATCATTTTGATTGAGTCCGAGGGGCGAGAAGGATGAGTAACTCAGCGGGTCAGGCAGCATCTGTGGAGAAAAGGAATGGGTGACGTTTCGGGTCGAGACCCTTCTTCTCAGACTGAGAGTCAGGGGAGAGGGAGACACAGAGATATGGAAGGGTAAGGTGTGCAAAACGAGAGATCAGCGGGGTCGACGCTGCCTGACCCGCTGAGTTTCTCCAGCATCTGCAGTTCCTTCTTAAACAACTGTAAGAATAATATTAGGTGGCCCTTCCTTTACCAGCCGTCTATTGTGTGGTAGCCCCGGGGGAGATCATTGACCCGCTCCTCCACACTGCCCGCTGCCGAGCTCCTGGAGTGCGCCCCCTCTGGGCAAGATGCCAAGCTGAGCACGAAAGGTAAACCAAACTCCCGCCGGCAAAGGAGCAGATGGTGAAAACATGAATAAATAACACAAACCTGATTGGAATTGGAACCATTCCTTTGTGGAGATGGGCTTACAATCACACGTCATCCCCTCTCTCATGTCCCAGGAACAGCTTCTTCCCCTCTGCTATCAGGCTTCTGAACGGCCCTTCCCTAAGCCAGGCTACTGTCCGATTCTCCTCTACCCCATTGCGGACATTGGACTTTGTCTCTGGAACTGATGCGCTACGATGCTGAGAACTATATCCCGCTCTCTGTATCTTCCCCTTTGCTCTACCTATTGGACTTGAGTCTGACATTGGTGAGGCTGCATTGAGTATTCTGTTCAGTTTTATTTAGTGCGGGTTGGGTTGTGGGGAGAAGGCAGGAGAATGGGGTTGAGAGGGAGAGTTAGATCAGCCATGATTGAATGGCGGAGTAGAATTGATGGGCTGAATGGCCTAATTTTGTTCCTATCGCTGATGAACCTATGTTTTGGTCACACGGTACAAGTGACAATAATGAACCAATAGAGTCCTCCTTCCAGCAGAGGCCTCTTTGCATTTGAGAGTTTGTTTGGACTGTGTGAGTTGTTGGAAGCGTAACCACGGCGTTGCTAAGTGCGGAGTCCGTGCCCGGAGCACAAAACATCTCCACTGCTGCACGGCATTGAAACCTGCCCTTTACCCAGTCAATGCAAAATGAAAAACCTGATCGACAGCCAGAATCAGAAATGCTGGGCTGAGCTGATCGACAAGGAGTCAGTCACCCGGGTGATCTGGAAGGAAAAATATGGGGATAAGTTCTCCCTGATTCCCGACACTGCTCCCAAGAAAGAGACGAAGGTGTTCCAACTCCCCGCCAGGGACCTGGTCCTCCCGGCCATTGGCTCCGCCAGGCAGCAGGAGGGGACGAGGAAGGTGGTCCCGGTGACGGGGCCGATGGCCGGGCCGGCGGAGGAGATGAGGGGGGTGAGTCCGCAGATACGCAGCCTGCTGTACGACGGCTTCTCCAAGGAGCAGAGGGGCCGGCACCTGTACCTGAGAAAGAGGGCGGCCAAACGGCCCGAGGACAGGTACCACTACCCCGTCCTCTCCTCATGGACCTACGGCTGGAGGCAGGGTAAGTGTCACCCCCCCCTCACCCTGCTCACCTCGAATGGTGGAGAATACTCGATGGGACGAATGGCCAAATTCTGCTCCTATGTATTTTGGACCTGAAACGTCACCTCTCCATGTTCTCCACAGATGCTGCCTGACCCGCTGAGTTACTCCAGCACTCTGTGTCTGTCTTTGAATTCTCATACGGGTGTCAGAAGTCATGTGGAGAAGGCAGGAGAATGTGGTTAGGAGGGAAAGAGAGATTGGTGGGAGAATCTAGGACTAGAGGTCGCAGCCTTAGAATTAAAGGATGTTCTTTTAGGAAGGAGGGGAGGAGAAATTTCTTTCGCCAGAGGGTGGTGAACCTGTGGAATTCTTTGCCACAGGAGGCTGTGGAGGCCAAGTCAATAGATATATTTAAGGCAGAGATAGATAAATGTTTAATTAGTACAGGTGTCAGAGGTTTGGGGGAGAAGGCAGGAGAATGGGGTTAGGAGGGCGAGATAGATCATTCATGATTGAATGGCAGAGTAGACTGGATGGGCCGAATGGCCTAATTGTACACCTATCACATGTGACCTTACGACCTTATGATCAGCTATGATTGAATGTTGGAGTAGACCTGATGGGCCGAATGGCCTAATTCTTCTCCTATCACCTATAACCTTATGATCGTATGATATGAGATGTGTAACTAGTCCTTTTCCACACTCGGTTGTCCAGGTGACGTGGTTGGGGAACTCCAGTTACCTGCTCACGGCCGACTGAGGATCCTCAACAATACTTTCTTCAGGAGAAACGGGATCTTCCACAAGCAATCGGTAACTGATGGCCTTGCGCGGCCGAACTGAAGGATGGAAACGGCAAACTCTCCAAAGACCTTTGAAGTAATTCTCTGCTCTCGCCCACGTCCCACTGTCTCTCGGTGTGGCAAAGATTCCCAACGTTCCCAACAGAAGATTGACAAAAATGCTGGAGAAACTCAGCGGGTGAGGCAGCATGTATGGAGCGAAGGAATGGATGACGTTTCGGGTCGAGACCCTTCTGGGTCACCTATTCCTTCAGACTGAGGAAGGGTCTCGACCCGAAATGTCACCTGTTCCTTCGCTCCATACATGCTGCCTCACCCGCTGAGTTTCTCCAGCATTTTTGTCTATCTTCGATTTTTCCAGCATCTGCAGTTCCTTCTTAAACTAAATCTCTTTGTCAGCTATCCTCAGCTAGCAGCAAATGCTGCGTGGCGTGCAGTATCATCCATGCTGTGTCTATATTCCATGATTCACAGCTCCAAAGGAAGGGCTGAATATACTATTCATCACAATAGAACAGTCTGCAGTAAAATTAGCAATTATCCTGCCCTTTGCTATAAGATTGGAACAAAATATATAAACAAACAGATTGCCTAGCTCGTCGAACCTCATCCTTATTTGATGAGTAAACTTAAAAAATTGCCTGAGAGACACAAAATGCCGGAGTAACTCAGCGGGACAGGGCAGCATCTCTGGAGAGAAGGAATGGGTGACGTCTCAGG
This sequence comes from Okamejei kenojei, assembly GCA_035221665.1. Taxonomy (NCBI): domain Eukaryota; kingdom Metazoa; phylum Chordata; class Chondrichthyes; order Rajiformes; family Rajidae; genus Okamejei; species Okamejei kenojei. The sequence continues at coordinate 55,329,708 of CM069146.1, read as the reverse complement.
CCGGGTCCCTTCTTCAGACTGCGGTTTGCAGGAGGAAGTATCTTCAACTCTCGCCTACAAGGTGGTGAACGATGACTCGCGAGCCCGGGAATTAAAAAGCCTCAGAGACGATAACAATGTCGGGCTTGTGCATCCACAGAGGATATTCCTTGCTTGCTACCTGCTGGGAAGATATTGTGGAGGCAGGCTTACAGAATCCACAAACATTGAAATGTCTCATCGCTAATCCCGTGGGAAGCTTTGGTCTGTCAAATAAGTGCCGCCCCCTCCCCTGACATCAGTCTGAAGAAGGGTCTCGACCCGAAACGTCGCCCATTCCTTCTCTCCAGAGATGCTGCCCGTCCCACTGAGTTACTCCAGCTTTTTGTGTCTACCTTTAATCATATGTAAATGCATTTTTGAGTCATTTTTGTGTTTAATTTCATATTCGGAATTTGAACGAGCAGTTTGACTTTAGTTATGTTTTTTGCATTGTCAATAAACTTAAGAAAAACATACGTTATTTTTTGCTTAAACCAGTTATCAGAAAAATAAATTATGTGTTCCTTATGAACTTTAAATTTATGAAAGAGAAAGAAAAAGATTAGTAAAGATATATAATAATTTTTATGTAGAGGCTCCCTGAGACATGAAAATGATTTCAAGGGTTCCGCAAGGGTCAAAAGGTAGAGAAATGCTGGTGTGGGAAGTGGATGAGAAAGTGGGATAACATGCGGTCGATGGTCGGCACGGGCTTGGTGGGCCGAAGGGCCTGTGTCCATGCTGTGTCTCTACACTCAGCTAGAGGGCAGAAGATGCGAGGTAGAATTTAAGTTGTGGAGTCAAACGGTATCCAGACGAGGCGTCGAAGGACGAGAAGCTGAAGCAAAGATGTGGAAGGCAAGATACCGAGCGGACACGACGGCGAATGGACACGAGCCCAACGTACTCCGCGCCGAACGGACACGACGCAGAACGGACACACCGTCGAAAAGCCGCCGGACAGACATGACGTCTCCGGGGACGGGATTTGTCCGAGACCTTGTCAGCGATTGGTCCAGACCCCGACGTCCATCACATCACTGGCCGGGGGGGGGGGGTGGAGCTCGAGCTTGCGTTTGTAAAATGGTGGCAGTGACTCCAATTGCCACAGAGGCTTATTGACGTCATGTTCGTTCCCCGTCAGATTTTAAGCCAAAAAACAATCTGACGCCAAACCCACATGAAGCCGGAATGATAAATCGGTATGAAACACTGAAACACTTTAAAAAATCCATATTTGCTGCAAGAATACAAAAAAAATATATTATTTAACTATTTTAAAATGTAACAAGGTACAACAATGTAACTATTTACGAACATGACGTCGATAAGCCTCTGTGGCAATCGCAGCAGCTTGGAGTCACTGCCACTATTTTACAAACGCAAGCTCAAGCCCCCCCCCCCCCCCTCACCATCCCACCTCCCCCCGCCAGTGATGTGGTGGACGCGGGGGTCTGGACCAATCGCTGACAAGGTCTCGGGCAATCCCGTCCCTGGAGACGTCATGTCCATTCAGCTTTGTGTCCTTTCAGCGTGGTGTCCGTTCTGTGTCTTGTCCTTTCAGCGTGGTGTCCGTTCTGTGTCTTGTCCTTTCAGCGTGGTGTCCGTTCTGTCTTGTCCTTTCAGCGCGGTGGTGTGTTCTTGTCCTTTCAGTTCTGTGTCTTGTCCTTTCAGCGTGGTGTCCGTTCTGTGTCTTGTGTTCGTTCTTGTCAGCGTGGTGTCCGTTCTGTGTCTTGTCCTTTCAGTCGTGGTGTCCGTTCTGTGTCTTGTCCTTTCAGCGCGGTGTCCGTTCGGTGTCTTGTCCTTTCAGCGTGGTGTCCTTTCTGCGTGGTGTCCGTTCAGCATCTTGGCTTTCACTTCTTGGCTTCAGCTTCTCATCCTTCGATGTCCCGTCCGCACGCGAGTCGAACGGTCCCGTTACAGATAGAGGTAACGATACGAATGTCTGAGCTGGGGGTAAGATATAGATCAACGAACTGACATCGCCCATGGACATTGGTGGCTGGAGTGGAGGGTTCAAGTGGAAGAGATCTCCAAGCATCTCACGATGCCCTCAGCCCAGAGACTTGTGGAGTATTCCAGCGTAGAAACAGGCCCTTCAGCCCAACTTGCCCATGCTGACCAACATGCCCCATCTACACTTGTCCCACCTGCCCGCGTTTGGCCCGTATATAAATAGCCTGAACTCATTAGAAGCCACCCTGTATCCAGCTGTGGTTACTGTCAGTGATGTATCTAACGGGTTCATGATGAACTGGTATCAATAATTTAACAACAGATATTTAAGTCCCCTGATGGTTCATTCACGTTACAACCTGGTACAACATGGTGTTCAGAGTCTGAAGAAGGGCCAGAAACGTCACCCATTCCTTCTCTCCAGAGATGCTGCCTGTCCCGCTGAGTTACCCCAGCATTTTGTGTCTATCTTCGATGTAAACCAGCGTCTGCAGTCCCTTCCTACCAACAGTATTAATTGCTTATCAGTCGAACCGTGAGATACCCTGGTTCTACGTAAATTGAATGTTTCATTTGATGCTGATAAGTTTGTGGACAATAAATAATTCTTTGTGCCTGCCTTGTCTGTGATTTTACTTCAATTTAGACCAATGGGGTTAATTTATTCACTCTGTTGTAGGCAGGTGGAAGGTTGTTGTAAAATATAACCTTCCAATTAAAGTGAAGGCAGACAAAGATGCTGGGAGAAACTCAGCGGGTGAGGCAGCATCTATGGAGCGAAGGAATAGGTGACGCTTCGGGTCGAGACCCTTCTTCAGTCTGATGTGGGGGTGGGGGGGGGCGGGAAGAAGAAAGGAAGAGGCGGAGACAGGGGGCTGTGGGAGAGCTGGGGAGGGGAGGGGAGGGGAGAGAGGGAGAAAGCAAGGACTACCTGGAATTGGAAATTGGAATTGAAACCTCCAACTCTGCGACTACACTGACTTCTCCAATTCCAGGTAGTCCCTGCTTTCTCCCTCCTTCTCCTTCCCCTCCCCTTCCCAGCTCTCCCACATCCCCTGTCTCCGCCACCTCCTTTCTTCTTCCGAAATGTCACCCATTCCGTCGCTCCATAGATGCTGCCTCACCCGCTGAGTTTCTCCAGCATTTTTTTCTACCTTTGATTTTTCCAGAATCTGCAGTTCTTTCTCAATCATTTCCAATTAAAATGAGATGACGTGCGAATGAGTTGCCATTTTATCATCCTCAGAGAGGCAATATGGCCGAGATGGTTGCTTGGAGACGACTGACTGGATCTTTAGCATCTGTTTCAATGGGACTTTGGGCATTAAGGAAATCTGGGTGGCGCAGCTGGTAGAGCTGCTGCCTCACAGCGCCTCAGACACATCCTGACCCTGTGTGGAGTTTGCACGTTCTCCCTGTGACCACGTGGGTTTCCTCTGGGTGCTCCAGTTTCCTCCCGCATACCAAAGACACCCGCGCCGTCCAGCGATCTCCCGTTCACACACTAGTTCTGCGTTATCCCACTTTCACATCCACTCCCGACACACTAGGGAGCAATTTACAGAGGGGCCGATTAACCTGCAAACCCGCACGTCTTTGGGATGTGGGAGGAAACCGGAGCAGCCGGAGGAAACCCACGCGGTCACAGGGAGAACGTACAAACTCCACACAGACAGCACCCGTAGTCAGGATCTAAACCGGGTCCCTGGCGCGGGGAGGCAGCGGACCTACCCGCTGCGCCACTGTGCCGCTCAAATCTTTTTCAATCATTTTCCTCTTTCAGCAGTTAGATAACGCTGAGTTTGTGACTCTTCTGCCATTTGTTGGTGCTGCTTCTGCTAACAGCTCGTAACATCCGGGGAGATATTTTCCTTATTTTGTTCACTCTGGGAGGTTTCGGACTGTTCCTGCTTTTGAAATGCTTGAATTCAAATAGCAAGTGGGAAGGGGTTCTGGGATGGATCGGGGGGGGGGAGAGGGAGGCAGCACCGGGCGCCCCACAGTTCACACTTCACATCGCTGAGAGCAGTGTGTGGAAGCCCGCCCCACGTCCTCGAGGAGAACTGCGACAGACATCTAACTCCAGAGACGGCCTCAACATGTTTGCCGGAGTCGCCACGGCAACAGTCTCCCCACAGATAACGGCGTTAGAAGTGAGTGGTTTCATTGCCTTTATTAAAGTTTAAACAAGGGCCGTGAGTGTGACGTGTGATGATCACAGTGTATTAGTCATAGAGTGATACAGTGTGGAAACAGGCCCTTCGGCCCAACATGCCCACATGTCCCGTCTACACTAGATCATAAGTGATAGGAGCAGAATTAGGCCATTCGGCCCATCAAGTCTACTCCACCATTCAATCATGGCTGATCTATCTCTCCCTCCTAACCCCATTCTCCTGCCTTCTCCCCATAACATCTGACACCCGCACTGATCAAGAATCTGTCTATCTCTGCCTTAAATATATCCACTGACTTGTCCTCCACAGCCTTCTGTCCCACCTGCTTCTAGTCCCACCTGCCCGCGTTTGGCCCATAGCTCTCTAAACCTGTCCTGTCCATGTACCGGTCTAAACGTTTCTTAAACATCGCGATAGCACCTGTATTGACCTTGACATTGCATTGGCCTGTATTGTATTGTCTTTTGACAATAGGGGGATTCCAGTTCTATCTTCAGTGTAAATCAGCATCTGCAGTTGCTTCCTACACAAAACGATCTGATGGTTTGCATGCTGTTAGTGATTGTAACAAATAATTATCCTGCCAAGTAATGATAATGACATATTTTATTCATATTTATAGCCTCGTGCTAAATGAAAGCACCTAACTTGATCTTGCTGTCCGTCTGCTCCTGGGCCTGGCCAAGATGGCCATTCGCGGCTCCAGGCAGCGGCTCAGAAATAGCCGCTCCAGGGTTGACTGTCTGCCCCTTTTCCGGGCCTACGTCCGTGCCCGCGTGTCCCTGGAGAGGGACTGGACGCCTTCCGTGAACGCTGGTGGCCGCGGGAGTGTTTTGTTCATAAAGTTGGCGTTATATTAACTTGAGTAAATAAGTAAGTAATTTTATTGGCCAAGTATTCACATACAAGGAATTTGCCTTGGTGCTCCGCCCACGTAACAACATGACATACAGTGACAGTTACGAATGACTCAGAAAACACTAAACATTAATAATAATAAGACATTAATGATAAAACACCACTGATCAAGCATGTGAACCAAGAAAATACCAGATCAGAGGGAGGCTACAGATTTTTGGCTGTTGAGTAGAGCAACTACTCGTGGATAAAAACTGTTTTTATGTCTGGCTGTGGCAGCTTTGACAGTCCGGAGTCGCCTTCCAGAGGGAAGTGATTCAAAGAGTTTGTGGCCAGGGTGAGAGGGGTCAGAGATGAACTTGCCCGCTCGATCGCTTGTTCGTAAAACTGTCAACATAGGCAGTCTTTGAGTTTATTTGTATGTTTATTCTTATTTTTTGAATGAAAGTATTTGCGTAATAATTTAAAAAAACCTTTATGATAAAGGGGCATTGAATTATGTTGGCAAATCCTTTAAAGCATTGTTTAATTCTTATGATTTTTAATATATCAAACTGCAGCAGTTCATTATTGTATATTATATCAGAAATTTCTATCTGAAACGTGCCGTGCTGTTAAAACTTACAAGCAGCAAGTTAAAATAGAAATGTCTGATATCAAAGATAGTGCTGGAGTAACTCAGCGGGTCAGGCAGCATCTGTGGAGAACATGGATAGGTGACGTTTCACAGAGTGCTGGAGTAACTCAGCGGGTCAGGCAGCATCTGTGGAGAACACGGATAGGTGACCCGTCCTCCAGAGATGCTGCCTGACCCACTGAGTTGCTCCAGCAAATTTTATGGATATCTTTGGGATAAACCAGCATCTGCAGTTCCTTCCTACACATGTTTGACATCTGTAGAAGTCCTTTCCTGCCACTAAACGTTGCTCTCTGACACGTTAATCAACCACTCCACTTTCTGTGAGTTTTAGTTAAAATTCACCTCCTGTCCTGTGATCTTGCCAAGGGTGGCACGGTGGCACAGCTGTAGAGTGCCAGAGACCCGGGTTTGATCCTGACTACGGGCGCTGTCTGTACGGAGTTTGTACGTTCTCCCCGTGACCTGTGTGGGTTTTCTCCGGGATCTCCTGTTTCCTCCCACACTCCAAAGACGTGCAGGTTTGTAGGCTAATTGGCTTGGTATAAATGCGTGCAGGATAGTATTAGTGTGCGGGGATCGCTGGTCGGTGCGGACTCGGTGGGCCGAAGGGCCTGTTTCCGGGCTGTATCTCTAAACTAAACTAGAAGCTTAAGATGTGGAAGAAAGAACTGCGGATGCTGGTTTAAATTGAAGGTAGACACAAAGTGCTGGAGTAATTCAGCGGGTGAGGCAGCATCTCTGGAGAGAAGGAATGGGCGAAGGATGTTGCCTCTCCTGCTGAGTTATGGCCCTGTCCCACGGTACGAGTTCATTCCAAGAGCTCTCCCACGTAGCGGGCACGTCGGAGCTCGGGGACGTCTCTTAACGGCTAACGGCAGGTACTCGGGAAGACTCGCTAACGGCAGGTAAACTCGGGAAGACTCGTAAAGATTTTTCAACACGTTGAAAAATGTCCACGAGAGCCCCGAGTACCGACGAGCGGCCATTACCGTAAATCTCCGAGTTCGAATCAGGGCAAACTCAGGGAGAGCTCTTGGAATGAACTCGTACCGTGGGACAGGGCTATTACTCCAACATTGTGTGTCTACCTTAGAGGCTCAAGACGCATGATATAAGCAGAGGGTCCCATTGCAAGATGAGGCTGCCATAGTTTGAGTCTTCCTCTACCCTCGCGGGCCTTTGTGGGACTTGAGCCAACTGAAAAAGCCGTGAGACTCGCGCAGGTCAACCTCCACGGGGTAGTGGTCACTCACGTCCAGCGCCTGCCAATGGGAGAAAGAAGACACAGTCAACGGTGGCCTCAAGCTCATAGAGTAGCTCAACACTCTGCCTCAGAGGGCGGTGGAGGCCGGTTCTCTGGATACTTTCAACAGAGAGCTGGATAGGGCTCTTAAAGATAGCGGAGTCAGGGGATATGGGGAGAAGGCAGGAACAGGGTACTGATTGGGGACGATCAGCCATGATCACATTGATCCTCGAAGGGCCGAATGGCCTACTCATGCACCTATTGTCTATTGTCTATAGTATTGTCTATAGCATCAGCCCAACTTGCCCACACTGGCCAACATGTCCCAGCTGTACTAGTCCCACCTTCCTGCGTTTGGCCCATATCCCTCTAAACCTGTCCTATCCATGTCATAGAGTCATAGAGTGATACAATGTGGAAACAGGCCCTTCAGCCCAACTTGCCCACACCGGCCAACATGTCCCAGCTACACTAGAACCACCTGCCCGCGTCTGGTCCATATCCCTCCAAACCTGTCCTATCCATGTACCTGTCCAACTGTCTCTTAAACGTTGGGATAGTCCCAGCCACAACTACCTCGTCCGGCAGCTCGTTCCATACACCCACCACCCTTTGTGTGAAAAAGTAATCCCTCAGATTCCTATTAAATCTTTTCCCCTTCACCTTAAACCTATGTCCTCAGACTGTGCATCTACCCGATCTATTCCTCTCATGATTTTATACACCTGTCCAAATGTTTCTTAAACATTGTCATGGTAAGGACCTCCTCCGGCAGCCCGTTCCATACACCCACCATCCTCTGTAAAAAAAAGTTGCCCTGCAGGTTCCTATTAAATTTAAATCTTCCCCACCAGCCATAAACCTACATCTGCTCAGATATAATGTTTCATTGAGTGTAGTGATCCTGACTTGCGTTTTAACTTGCGCTGCAAGGAGGTGCAGAAACAGTGACT
>CM069146.1:55299357-55316857 GCA_035221665.1 Okamejei kenojei | reverse complement strand
CCTGACACGTCAGTCAATGATGCCGGCGGTCGCTGAAAAAATCGCCAAGTGGGACAGGCCCTTTAAAAGGCAGAGATCAGCCGTGATTGAATGGCGGAGTAGACTCGACGGGCCGAATGGCCTAATTATATTCCTATAACTTGAGATCTCACCTGTCGTAGGCACAGTGCGTGCTTTCTTTCACCGTTGTGTCCTCTTCATCGCCAATCAGCCAGGCAAAGCTGTTATCGTTTCGCAGTCTGATATTCTTCCATTCCTTCCTCCTAACGTAGTCGCAATCTGCATTCAGGTCTCCCATGATGATGAAGTACTGTTGAGGGCAAAGGTTTAGTTTAGTTTAGAGATACAGTGGGTAAACAGGCCCTTCGGCCCATCGAGCCCGCACTGACCAGCGATCCCCGCACGCTAACACTATCCTACACACACTAGAGACAATTTACACTTATATCAAGCTAATTAACCCACAAACAATCATCACAATCACAATCACAATCATAATACAACTTTATTAGCCAAGTATGTTTTGCAACATACGAGGAATTTCATTTGCCATACAGTTATACAAATTAAAAGCAACGGAACACACAAAATACATTTTAACATAAACATCCACCACAGTGACTCCTCCACATTCCTCACTGTGATGGAAGGTGAAAAAAAGTTGAAATCGCTTCCTTTAGCTCTCCCGCAAACTTGTACTCTTTGGAGTGTGGGAGGAAGGCAGTGGAGGCCAATTCACTGGATGTTTTCAAGAGAGAGTTAGATTTTGCTCTTAGGGCTAATGGATCAAGGGATATGGGGAGAAAGCAGGAATGGGGTACTGATTGTGGATGATCACCCATGATCATATTAAATGGCGGTGCTAGCTCGAAGGGCTGAATGGCCTACTCCTGCACCTATTAGGGATAGCGGAGATAAGGGATATGGAGAGAAGGCAGGAACGGGGTACTGATTGTGGATCAGCCATGATCACATTGAATGGTGGTGCTGGCTCGAAGGGCCGAATGGCCTACTGCTCCTATTGTCTATTTTTCTATAGGTGGTTGATGCTCGATGTGTAGGGCTGATGGTGTTGTATCTCTCAATGACTGTCCCTACAATAGTGATTCTGAAGAAGGGTCTCGACAGAGCCCTAGTGAGACCACACCTGGAGTATTGTGTGCAGTTTTGGTCCCCTAATTTAAGGAAGGACATTCTTGCTATTGAGGGAGTGCAGCGTAGGTTTATAAGGTTCATTCCCGGGATGGCGGGACTGTCATATGCTGAGAGAATGGAGCAGCTGGGCTTGTACATTCTGGAGTTTAGAAGGATGAGAGGGAATCTCATTTAAACATATAAGATTGTTAAGGGTTTGGACACGCTAGTGGCAGGAAACATGTTCCCGATGTTGGGTGAGTCCAGAACCAGGGGCCACAAGTTTAAGAATAAGGGGTAAGCCATTTAGAACGGAGACGAGGAAACACTTTTTCTCACAGAGAGTGGTGAGTCTGTGGAATTCTCTGCCTCAGAGGGCGGCGGAGGCCGGTGCTCTAGATGCTTTCAAGAGAGAGCTAGATAGGGCTCTTAGAGATAGTGGAGTCAGGGGATATGGGGAGAAGGCAGGAACGGGGTACTGATTGGGGATGATCAGCCATGATTACATTAAATGGCGGTGCAAACTCGAAGGGCCGAATGGCCTACTCCTGCACCTATTGGCTATTGTCTATTGACCCGAGACGTCACCCATTCCTACTCTCCAGGGAGGCTGCCTGTCCCGCTGAGTTACTCCAGCATGTTGTGTCTCGCATCGGTTTGAGCCAGCGCCTGCAGCTCCTTCCCACAACCTACTGCAGTGAGGATGGTCCCAGCGTACCTTGGCTCCCCAACGCTGCTTCATTGCTTGGTAGACGTCGTACAAGGCATCGATCTCAGACACGGAGGAATCCGGCATTGAGTGCAGGGGAATAACCACAAAGTCTTTCACAGCTTAAGGATCGAAAGAGAAATGAACTATTAAAGAAACCCGTTCCAATATCTTAAACGGCCTGCCCCACGTACACGTTTTTTTCGGCGACTTGCCGGCACCCGTCATAGTGGCAGCAGGTCACCGAAAATGTTCAACGTGTTGAAAATCCAGCGGTGACCAGAAAAAGGTACGACTCTTTGGTCGACTACTCATGACCATACAGGCGTCACCCCGCGACATGTCGACACGTGATGCCTGTTTGGTCATGAGTATTCGCCCAAAGAGTCGCATCTTTTTCTGGTCGCCGCTGCAGCTCGTTCCAGGCACCCACCCTCTGCGTAAAGAGATTCCCCCACATATTTCCTTTAAACTTTGCCCCTCTCACCTTAAACCAATGCTTCAACGTAATAAAGATATTTATCGTTATCTGCTTCCAACGTTTTGCCACAGTAAGGAGATTTTTTGCATCTTACATCCTTGGCAAAAGTGTTCGTCCATGAATGTATGTGTCTGTTTATGAAACATTTAAGGGCCTGTCCCACTTACGCGATTTTTTTTGGCGACTTTTAAAAAATGTAACAAAAAGACAATTACCCACCCCCCGCGACAAACGTGCAACCCTGTGGCCGGAGCGGAATTCCTCACCGACCCCGTTGATGCTTGGCTACCCTCAAGCCCGCACGCCCGCCCAGCGCCGCCTCGCCAAAGCCACCCCCAGCCCCCTTCAGTTTCACACCGGGGTGGGGGGGGGCACTTTCACTGAGGATGGAAGAGGGAGAGGGGGTGGGGGGGGGGGAGGGGGTGCAGGGGGGGAGGGGGGGGGAGAGAGGGTGGGTCGACAGGTACTGTGATATGGAATTGGCTGTGCTCAATGTGGGTGAAGGAAAGAGCGGCCCTGTTTCCACCAATCTTTCCGCCACCACGCACAAGACGCACAAGAGGCACGAGGCAACAAGGCAGACGCCGCTGTACGCAGACGCCGAGAAGTGTGCTCAGCTCTGGCTGAACCACTTCTAAACTTGCGTGTGGACTCGACAAGAAGAAGATTAGCTGTGTGCGTGTGAGTGAGAACAGCGCTCGGATAAGTGTGTGTGCGTTTTGTGCTACGCTTGTGGGCCGGATGATTTTGGGTTACGGGCCGGATCCGGCCCGCGGGCCATAGGCTGCTGACCCCTGGTCTACACAATCCATGCCTCTCATAATTGTACATAGGTCTAACAGGCCTTCCCTTCAACCTCTGCCGTTTCAGAGCAAACGATCCAACTCTGTCCAACGTCTCTGCATCGTTCGTACCATCTGTAAGCGTGTACTTCATACGGGAAAGGTGCGCAGTACTTACAGGTGGAGGGTGATGAAAACCAAACTACAAAAGGCTCTCGTGCAAACACATCCGTGCTGTTTGCGGCGAAATCCGGATATTGATAACTTCTTTTCACCGATAATAATTTGTGTCTAAAATGGAAGCAAACACATACATGTCCAATAAGGACCATGGAACTTAACAGATCATTGGCTCACATTGAAACCAAGTGAGATTGCATTTTGGGTAATAAACTGATACTATAGACACAAAATGCTGGAGTAACTCAGCGGGACAGGCAACATCTCTGGAGAGAAGGAATGGGTGACGTCTCGGGTCAAAATGTCACCATTCCTTCTATCAAGAGATGCTGCCTGATCCCGCTGAGTTACTCCAGCATTTTGTGTCTTTCTTCGGTGTAAACCAGCATCTGCAGTTCCTTCCTACACAAATAGTTTGACTTTATCTCTTGAACTGGAATCTTAGATATTGAAAAAGTGACTTCTTAAAAGTACTTAGGGTGGACAACAATGCTGGAGACACTCAGAGGGTGAGGCAGTATCTATGGAGCGAAGGAATAGGTGACGTTTCGAATCGAGACCCTTCTTCAGACCACACTCTTAAAAATACTTTGCTGCTTACTTGAACTGTGACTTTAAGAACAGCTTCTTCCCCTCTGCTATCAGGCTTCTGAACGGTCCTTCCATAAACTAGGCTACTGTCCGATTCACCTCTACCCCATTGCGGACATTGGACTTTGTCTCTGGAACTGATGCGCTACGATGCTGAGAACTATATCCCGCTCTCTGTATCTTCCCCTCTGCTCCACCTGTTGGACTCGAGTCTGGCTTGAGTTGAGTCAGGTACTGTGACAGGGCAGCATTTAAAAGACCCTTGGACAGGTACATGGACAGGACAGGTTTAGTGATATGGTCCACAATGTAGACAAATGGGTTTAGCTTAGATGGGGCACTCTGGTTGGCGAGGGCACGTTGGGCCAGGGGCCTGTTTAAATGCAGTATGACTTTAAGAATAAATATTTTAGGCCCGCACAGTGGCACAGTCTGCATCCCAAAGACGTGTGGGTTTGTAGGTTCATTGAGCTCTGTAAAGGGCGACCTAATCGGTGAGTTCTGGCGAGTTTGCCTTCGACTCATACTCGAGGTCGTAGGAGGTCTTTGTAACTCTCCTTCATGCTCGAGAGTGGTCTCCGCGTACTCGAGGCCTCAGCTGGGTCGCAGCGTCTTTTTCAACATGTTGATAAATGCCTGCGAGTAAAAAAAGGTCGCCGTGGAAAAACATCGATACTTTTTTACTCGTAGGTTCAGTCGTAGTAGGTCGGCATGTTAGTCGTAGGGAATCGAGGGTAGTGGAGATAGTCTTCATCATAGTCGAAGCGAGGTCGAAGGGAGGTCATAGAAACATAGAAATTAGGTGCAGGAGTAGGCCATTCGGCCCTTCGAGCCTGCACCGCCATTCAATATGATCATGGCTGATCATCCAAATCAGTATCCCGTACCTGCCTTCTCTCCATACCCCCTGATCCCTTTAGCCACAAGGGCCACATCTAACTCCCTCTTAAATATAGCTAATCGGTGAGGTCGAAGGAGGTGGTCTTCACTCTCCACTATTCAGTGTCCAATTTTCCCGAAGTTAGTCGTAGCTAGTCGTAGCTGGTCTTCAACATAGTCGAAGGAGTCTTCAACATGTCATTTTTTCAAACTCTCCTCAACTCTTCTAAACTTCGCCAATTAAGTCGCTCAAGTGGGACAGCACCTTAAAATTGCCCCTAACATACAGGGAGTGGGTGGTACAGTGGGATAATCGTCGGCTGCGGGGGCTTTGATCGCCCCGACTGCAGATGGTTTGACTGCCCCGACCGCGGGAGAACAGAGAGGAAGATGATTGGACTCTGTTGCCTTCCATCACAGTGAGGAGTGTGTGGAATCCACTGTGGTGGATGTTTATGTTAACTTTGACGTGGCTGTGTGTCTTGCTGCTTTTCACTTAAGGGCCTGTCCCACTTGCCGATTTTTTTCGGCGACTGCCGGCGTCATATCAGTGTCGCCGAAAGATTTTGAACATTTCAAAATCCAGCGGCGACAATAAAAATGTTGCGACACTTGAGAAAACACCGCGCGTCACTACGTCATCACGCAGCGAATTTTTTGGTGACCTGATATGTCAGTCAATGATGCTGGCAGTCGCCAAGTGGGACAGGCCCTTTAGTCTGGCTGTACGGTAACTCAAGTTTCACTGTACCTTAATTGGTGCATGTGACAATAAACTGACCTTGAAACCTTGAACCAATGTGAAAAGGTCTGTTTCAGTCCAAACAAAACTAAACTCAAAGTGAGTCTGAAGAAGGGTCTCGACCCAAAACGTCACCCATTCCTTCTCTCCATAGATGCTGCCTGACCCGCTGAGTCACTCCAGCATTCTGTGTCTATCTTCAGTTTAAACCAGCATCTGCAGTTCCTTCCCACACATAAAAGTCAATTTGAATACTGCTGAGTACTTGGTGTTCTGATCGTTTCGTGCTTAAGGGCCTGTCCCACTGTACGAGGTAATTCAAGAGTTCTCCCGAGTTTCCCCTGATTCGAACTCGGAGAATTACGGTAATGGCCGCTCGTAGGTACTCGGGGCTCTCGTGGACATTTTTCTACATGTTGAAAAATCTTCACGAGCTTACCGCGTTTCCTGAGTACCTGGCGTTAGTGTTACGAGCCGCTAAGAGACGTCCCGAGCTCCGACGTACCCGCTACGTACATTCTACGTACATACCACGAGTTTGATTTTTTTTTAAACTCGGCAGAGCTCTTGGGTAAACTCGTATAGTGGGACAGGCCCTTAAGAGTGTAGGATCCAGCCTTCCTTGTTGTTATTAGTCACCCTCTCTCTCCCTCCTCACCCCCCCCCCCCACCCACAGCGTGCAAGTGTGTGCGCAGTCAGCATATAGAAATGAAAGGTTACCTGTAAATAAACGCGTACTGTTCCTTGTAGGTGCCCGTGCCCAGACGGGCACTGATGATCCATTCATATTCGTCGCTGTTGCCGTCACTAAAGTAAAATGGAAATATGTTCTTCATGTCTGTACATTATTAAAAATCAGATGCATTTAGAATCAAACTTCGCAAACTAAATAATGGTGGCACGGTGGCGCAGTGGCAGAGTTGCTGCCTCGCAGCGCCAGAGACCCGGGTTCGATCCCGACTACGGGTGCTGTCTGTACGGAGTTTGCACGTTCTCCCTGTGGGTTTTCTCCGAGATCTTTGGTTTCCTCCCACACTCCAAAGACATGCATGTTTGTAGGTTCATTGGCTTGGTGTAAGTGTAAGTTGTCCCTAGTGTGTGTAGGACGGTGTTAGTGTGCGGGGATCGCTGGTCGGCACGGACTCGTTTAGTTTGGTTCTCTAAACCAAACTAAACAAAATGAAATACTGAATTATAATCATGTGTTGTCTTTCCGCTGACTGGATAGCACGCGACAAAAAGATCTTCACTGCCCCTCGGTACACGGGACAATAAACTAAACACAAACTTAAAATGATGCGTATGGTCTAGGCTGATCATGTTCTGATTCAAAGAGCTTTCTAGTTCCTTTTCTCGAATGAAAAGTCATATTGGTTACTTCCTCGACTTTATGCCTTGCAAGGAAATGAGATATAGGGCGGTAAATAAACACTGTGTGGTGAACAGTGATGTCGTCAGCAAAAGGCAATGACTATGTAAAGGCAGCATCTGGAACTCAGCCCCAGCCATGGACAAGTGCAACACCATTGCCCACTGTCCTAATGTGGTCCTGGGTAAGTTGGCTGTCAAACGGCACAGCGGTAGAGTTGCTGCCTCACAGCGCCAGAGACCCGAGTTCGATCCTGATTACGGGCGCTGTCTGCACGGAGTTTGCACGTTCTCCCCGTGACCTGTCTGGGGTTTCTCCGGGATCTCCGGTTTCCTCCCACACTCCAAAGACGTGCAGGTTTGCAGTTTAATTGGCTTTAGTGTAAATGTAAGTTGTCCCTAGTGTGTGTGTCTCAGGCCCCCTTCGGTCATGGCTGCTAGGGTGCTATTCCCTATATGGAGCACGCCTGTGGGTGACTTTGTTTAACGTGGGGAGACTGGTGCACAGACAGCCACCCCACGGTCCTCGACAGATCTGGGTCAGGATCCAGGGGCATGGAGTCCAAGACGCCCGGAGACCCTTTTCTGCTGCAGCCTTCATCCGCCTTCCCAGCCGCTGTGACGCTCCACTAAGGTCAGCCATCGTCCTCCGCCTGTTCCACCGTTGTGGTCTTGGTTGGATCGCTCTTTGTCAGAGACCTCCCCCTCGACCTTACCGCCATGGGTGGCCCCACCAGGAGCATCGCTCCAGACGGCATCGCTCTCAGGATCTCAGGACCACACAAGCTTCTCCACCACCACAAGGTGACAATCCAGGTGTGTGTCGGAGCGTGTTAGTGTGCGGGGATCGCCAGTCGGCACCGTTTCTACGCTGTATCTCTAGACTAAAGTAAAGTATCTCCCTGGGCTTACTTGTTCAGTCTTCTCATGAGCGCGGGAAAGGCTCGGTTGCTTACATCCTTGATCTCCATCATCAATAACAGATCACAGCGGGAGATTATCTGCAGAAAGTTCCAAGTGACTTATTTATAAACATGTCCGATAGAAATATGAAATAAAAATAACCAAATAACGTTAACTTTTATTTCCACCCCCCCCCCCCCTTCCCTCCCCAAGCAGTCTGAGGAGGGGTCCAGACCCAAAACATCACCTATCCATGTTCTCCACAGATGCTGCCTGACCCACTGAGTTACTCCAGCACTCTGTGAAACGTCACCTATCCATGTTCTCCACAGATGCTGCCTGACCCGCTGAGTTACTCCAGCACTTTGTGTCTATCTTTGGGAGAAATCTTTGATTATTGTAGCCCCTTTTCCAAGGTTTTATGATAGGGACACGGATATTCAGGGAATAGAGGGATATAGATTACGTGTGGACAGACAAGATGAGATTAGCTTGGTATTATATTGTGGGCTGGAGGGCTGTACTGTGCTATGTTCCATGGCCAATTCTCTTTGCACCTCGCCAGAGACCCGGGATCTGTACGGAGTTTGTACGCTCTCCCTTTGCCCCGCGTGGGTTTTCCCCGGATGCTCCGGTTTCCTCCCACACTCCAAAGACGTGCAGGTTTGTAGGCTAATTGGCTTGGTATAAGTGTAAATTGTCCCTGGTGTGTAGGATAGTGTTAGTGTGCGGGGATCGCTGGTGGGCGCGGACTCGGAGGGCTGTAGAGCCTGTTTCCACACTGTATCTCTAAACTAAACTAAACTAAACTCAGGAGCAGCATAGATATAAGAGTGATTAAACATCTTCCAAGAACTGTAATTAAATCTGTCAGTGCGCCACTACAATTGTTATTATTATGGGGGTTATTTTTAAATGCAGCTTATGTCTGCGTTCCGGTTGGGTATTCCCAATCTTCCTGTTGTTTTCCCAGATGTTTATGGGATGAACAGGAGGGGTCTTATTCTGCCGAACAAGCATTATGTAAGAGCGGAATGCTAACCAGGATCTTTTATTTAGAGATGCAGTATGGAAACAGGCCCTTCGGCCCACCGAGCCCATACGTTCTATGTTATCCCACGTTCCCATCCGCTCCTCGCGCACGAGGGGCGATTTACAGAGGTCCAATTCACCCACAAGCCCGCCCGCGCGTCCGTGAGATGAGGGAGGGGAAACCCACCGGGTCACAGGGGAAAACGTGCAAACTCCACTCCGGGGTGGGGATTGAACCCGGGTCTCTGGCGCCACGAGGCAGTGGCTCTACCCTCTGCGCCACCGTGCTGCCCATAACTGGCGTCGCAAATTAACCTCTTGGTGTTTTGGAATTGTGCCTTGTCACAGTGACACGGGGGATTTAACACGGGGGATGATTTAATCCGCTCATACACAATAAAAAATCAAATGACGATATAGTTTAGATCATATGAAGGAACTTAGTGGCATGTAGCATCTGTTCACAGAGTACCGTGTTGACATGTTCTGCCGCAAGTAAGAATTTCATTGTTCTGTTTCGGGACATTTGACAAAAAAAACAGAGAAACCCCTGTACTTAATCAGTGCATTAGGCAGAAACAAGGAACAGCAGATGCCAGTTTACAAAAAAGCACACCATGTGCTGGAATAAATCAATGCGCACGGTGGCGCAGCGGTAGAGTTGCCGCCTCACAGCGCCGGAGACCCGGGTTCGATCCCGACTACGGGCGCTGCCTGTACGGAGTGTGTACGTTCTCCCCGTGACCTGCGTGGGTTTTCTCCAAGAACTTCAGTTTCCTCCCGCACTCCAAAGACGTGCAGGTTTGCGGGTAAATTGGCTTGGTGTAAGAGTAAATTGTCCCTAGTGTGTGTACAATAGTGTTAATGTTCGTGTGCGGACTTAGTGGGCCGAAGGGCCTGTTTCCGCGCTGTATCTCTAAACTAAACTAATCGAGATGTGTAGGAAGGAACTGCAGATGCTGCTTTAATCGGGAATGTTCCCGATGTTGGGGGGAGTCCAGAACCAGGGGCCACAGTTTAAGGATAAGGGGTAGGCCATTTAGAACAGAGATGAGGACAAACTTTTTCATCCAGAGAGTTGTGAATCTGTGAAATTCTCTGCCTCGGAAGGCAGTGGAGGCCAATTCTCTGGGTGCTTTCAAGAGAGTGTTAGACAGAGCTCTTAAAGATAGCGGAATCAGGGGATGTGGGGAGAAGGCAGGAACGGGGTACTGATTGTGGATAATCAGCCATGATCAATGTGAATGGCGGTGCTGGCTCGAAGGGCCGAATGGCCTCCTCCTGCACCTGTTGTCTATTGTCTATTGGATAAGCCGAAGATTGATACTAAATGCTGGAGTAACTCAGGCAGCTTCTCTGGAGAGAAGGAATGGGTGACATTTCAGGTCGAGACCCTTCTACTGATATCGAAGTGAATATCTCTGCCTCACCTTCACGAGTACGTCCAGCATTCCTTCCTTGGCAGCTTTGGATTTTCCGAAGGTCCTCACGTTGAAGGAGCAGATCTTAAGGGAATGAATCCCATGAAGCCCGGCGAGGAAGAGTGCTGTGGAGATGAGGAGCTGGTGCATCATCTTCAGCGGGGCAGGGAGAGCTACACTCTCCTGGGTCTGAGTGCGGAGGCTCGCGGAGAGAGCACAGTTTAATCTGACCTGACGGGAACACACTCCTTCCTACTTCAGCTCTCCCAGCCAATGGGCAGGGTGGCCGACAGCAGGCAGTTAGTTGTAAGATCGGAATCACTCAGTGAGTTTTCACGCACGCTGACAACTCCCACGGTGATTGTTTTAATGTCCTGTCTAAGTGTGGAAAGACAAGCTGCTTCTTGTTGCTAGTGGGACAGCAGGGCCGTTAAAGGATTTATGTGGAACTGTAATAATCTGGGGAGTGGCTGGTTAATAATAACACATATATCCTCCTGGAAGCACTGATGATGTGGGGATCATTATCATCAGTCCCTTCAGTAATGAAACACTGCCATTTCCACACACTCTAGAGTTTTAATCTTCTTTATAAAACCTCACAAGCAGTCCCATGAATTCCGCCCCACCTGCTGAATTTGTATGGTATGGTACTGTATCTCTCTCATGTACTGAGGTACAGTCTGTGGAACTCATTTCTGCATGTAGTTCAGTACAAGTATCACTATACTTATGCACCAAGACATGTCTTAGACACATACATGTTTAAGAAAGAACTGCAGATGCTGGAGAAATCAAAGGTAGACAAAAATGCTGGAGTTATTTCTTCTGAAGAAGGGTCTCGACATCACCTATTCCTTCGCTCCATTGATGCTGCCTCACCCGCTGAGTTTCTCCAGCATTTTTGTCTACCTTAGGTATAAACATCATCAGTCCATTCAATAATGAAACGCTGCTATTTTCACACGCGCGCGCGCACACACACACACACACACACACACACACACACACACACACACGCACACACACACACACACACACACACACACACACACACGCACACACACACGCACACACACACGCACACACACACACACACACACACGCACACACACACACACACACACACACACACACACACACACAACACAACACACACACACACACACACACACACACACACACACACGCACACACACACGCACACACACACACACACACACACACACACACGCACAGACAGACACACACACACACACACACGCACACACACACACACACACACACACGCACACGCAACACACACACACACACACACACACACACACACAGACACACACACACACACACACACACACACACACACACACACACACACACACACACACACACACACACACACGCACACACGCACACACACAGACACACACACACACACACACACACACACACACACACACACACACACACACACACACACACACACACACACGTCACAGAGTTTCAATCTTTCTTTATAAAACTTCACATGGGGCATAGGAGTGGCGTGAATTTTCACTTTCAGAATGCGTAAAGCAGAATTTCCTCATTATCACTGCAGAAATGCTACTATAAAACCGAGAACCTAGAACAGTACAGCACGGGAACAGGCCCTTCGGCCCACAATGTCCATGCAATCCCATGAATTCTCAGTTTGTTTTATCAGTTCAGTCCAGTTTATTGCCACGTGCACCGAGGTGCAGTGAAAGGCTTTTGTTGCGTGCTAACCAGCCAGCGCAAAGACAATACATAGTTACAGTCGAGCCATTCACAGTGTACAGGTACCAGACTGACCACAGTGTGCCAGGCTACAGACCTGGGTCTCGGACATGGTGGTGAGCAACACAGGGACCCCACAGGGGACGGTTCTCTCTCCCTTCCTCTTCACCATCTACACCTCCAACTTCAGATATAACTCCGTCTCCTGCCACCTGCAGGGGTTTTCAGATGACTCTGCAATTGTGAGCTGCATCAGTGGAAGCTGAACACAGAGGTGTGGTCAACAACGTTGTCGAGTGGTGTGGGCTGAATCTCCTGCAGCTCAACACTGACATGACTAAGGAGCTAGTGGTGGGCGTTAGGAGGAGAGGAACACCCCTGTCCCCAGTCTCCATCAATGGGTGTGAATGGAACGGCTGGGCTTGTACACTCTGGAGTTTAGAAGGATGAGAGGAAATCTCATTGAAACATATAAGATTATTAAGGGTTTGGACACACTAGAGGCAGGAAACATGTTCCCGATGTTGGGGGAGTCCAGAACCAGGGGCCACAGTTTAAGAATAAGGGGTAAGCCATTTAGAACGGAGATGAGGAAACACTTTTTCTCACAGAGAGTGAGTGGTGAGTCTGTGGAATTCTCTGCCTCAGAGGGCGGTGGAGGCCGGTTCTCTGGATGCTTTCAAGAGAGAGCTAGACAGGGCTCTTAAAAATAGCGGAGTCAGGGGATATGGGGAGAAGGCAGGAACGGGGTACTGATTGGGGGTGATCAGCCATGATCACATTGAATGGTAGTGCTGGCTCGAAGGGCCAAATGGCCTACTCCTGCACCTATTGTCTATTGTCTAATGTGCAGTTTACCAGGGAGCACAAGTAGCTTGGAGTGTAGCTGGACAGTAAACCGGGCTTGTCCAGGAACGCTGAGGCCCTGTACATGAAGGGACAGAGCCGGCTGTACTTTTTGAGAAGGCTCCGCTCCTTCAACATCTGCAGTAAGACGCTGCAGATGTTCTACCAGTCGGTGGTGGCCAGCGCCGTCTTCTTCGCTGCCGTGTGCCGGGGCAACAGGGCGAAGGCTGCGGGCGGCAACAGGATCAACAAACGCATCAGGAGGGCTGGCTCCGACCTGGGGGCGGAGTTGGATTCATGGGGGGTCGGTCATGGAGGGGAGGATGTTCCTCAAACTGCGGAGCATCACAGACAATACAGCTCACCCCCTGCCTGACACACTGGTCAACCTGAGGAGCACCTTCAGCAACAGACTGGTCCCACCAAGATGCGGCACAGAACGTCACAGGACATCCTTCTTTCTTTGCACATCCCCCAATCCTTTCCACTCGTCACTTTAATTCCATGTTTCATGGATCTTGTGTTTTTATGACTGTTGGCTGATCCATTTCCCTCCTGGGATAAATAACGTTCTATTGTATTGTACAGTACTGTATCGTATATCCAGAACCAGGGGCCACAGTTTGAGAATAAGGGGTAAGCCATTTAGAATGGAGATGAGGAAACACTTTTTCTCACAGAGAGTTGTGAGTCTGTGGAATTCTCTGCCTCAGAGAGCGGTGGAGGCAGGTTCTCTGGATACTTTCACGATAGAGCTGGATAGAGCTCTTAAATGTAGCAGAGTCAGGGGATATGGGGAGAAGGCAGGAACGGGGACAATAGGTGCAGGAGTAGGCCATTCTGCCCTTCGAGCCATTCAATGTAGGTAGAAGAGGATAGTAATTCCCTCCCCAGATACTGCACGACCCACTGAGTTCCTCCAGTACTTTGTGATTTGCTCACGATTCCAGCATCTGCGGTTTCTCCCGTTTACGAGGCGCCTTTTAGCGAAAACGTTGCGTTCTCAATTCCCCTTTTTTTCCTATCAGTTCCGCAAAAAGAGTTCACTTTTCTCGTGAAGAGGCACCAAGACAATTCCTTTGAAAAGCCCTGAATGAGATGACAAGATGTCTTACTGAAGAAGGTGTGAATCTTAGCATTGTTCAGTGGCACAACTCAACCTTATTTTGTAGGAAGGAACTGCAGATGCTGGTTTAAATCGAAGGTAGACATAAAATGCTGGAGTAACTCAGCGGGACAGGCAGCATCTCTGGAGGGAAGGAATGGGTGACGTTTAGGGTCGAGACCCTTCTTCAGTCTGTTGTCTGCAGAAGGGTCTCAACCCGAAACGTTATCCATTCCTTCTCTCCACAGATGCTGCCTGTCCCGGTGAGTTACTCCAGCATTTTGTGTTTAATTCAAACTGATTGTTGGCACCGGTTTTATTTCAATGTTCAAGAAGAAACTGCAGATGCTGTAAAATCGAAGGCAGACAAAAGTGCTGGAGAAAGTTAGCGGGTGAGGCAGCGTCCATGGATATGTGAAACAGGCAAAGTTTCTCGCCAAAACCTTTCTTCAGTCATAATTTTGACAACCAGAAACACATTATCCAGGCAACATTCCATTAGCTTTCTTCACTGCCTGCTGTACCTGCATGCCAACTTTCAGTGACTGGTGTACAAGGACGCCCAGGTCTCGCTGCACCTCCCCGTTACCTAACCTAACCCCATTGAGATAATAATCTGCCCCCTTGTTTTTGCCAGCCAAGTGGATAACCTCACATTTATCTATATTATACTGCATCTGCCACACATCTGCCCACTCACTCAACCTGTCCAGGTCACCCTGCAACTTCCTAACATCCTCTTCACAGTTCACACTACCACCCAGCTTTGTGTCATCCGCAAACTTGTTACTGTTGCTCCTAATTCCCTCTTCCAAATCATTAATATATATGGTAAACAGTTGCGGCCCAAACCCCGAGCCTTGCGGCACTCCACTCGCCACTGCCTGCCATTCTGAAAAGGACCCGTTCACTCCTACTCTTTGCTTCCGGTCTGCCAACCAATTTTCTATCCACGTCAACACCCTACCCCCAATATCATGTGCTCTAATTTTAGTCACTAGTCTCCCGTGCGGGACCTTATCAAAGGCTTTCTGAAAGTCTAGATACACTACATCCACTGGCACCCCTTCATCCATTTTACTTGTCACATCCTCAAAAAATTCCAGAAGATTAGTCAAGCATGATTTCCCTTTCATAAATCCATGTTGATTTGGACTAATCATTTTACTGCTATCCAAATGCCCCATTATATCCAAATGCCCCATTATATCCAAATGCCCCATTATATCCAAATGCCCCATTATATCCAAATGCCCCATTATATCCAAATGCCCCATTATATGACCTAGGTACGAAGACATTGATTTTTTGCTCACACCAGTAAAAATCTTGACTTTATATTACACAGGCACAATCACACTGATGAGAGCAAGAATAGTAGATTGCAATGGGCTGGGGCGTCACGGTGGCACAGCGGTAGACCTGCGACAGAGACCCCGGGTTCGACCCTGACTACGGGTGCTGTCTGTACGGAATTTGCACGTTCTCCCTGGGACCGCGTGGGTTTTCTCCGGGTGCTCCAGCTTCCTCCCACTCTCCAAGAAATGTTCAGGTGTGCAGGTTAATTGGCTTCCGCAAATTGTCTCCAGTGTGCAGGATTGAATTAGTGAACGGGTGATCATTGGTCGGTGTAGTCTCGATGGGCTGA
This sequence comes from Okamejei kenojei, assembly GCA_035221665.1. Classification (NCBI taxonomy): domain Eukaryota; kingdom Metazoa; phylum Chordata; class Chondrichthyes; order Rajiformes; family Rajidae; genus Okamejei; species Okamejei kenojei. The sequence goes on along the minus strand of CM069146.1, from coordinate 55,301,277 downwards.
AGGGCCTGTTGCCACGCTGTTTCTCTAAAACTAAAACAGTTCACAAGAGTTGTCATGTTTCCAGAGCCATATTGCATCCTTCACCTTCAAAGTTGTTGAAAATGTCGAGTCTTAACGTGGCTACAAGATCCCTTTGCCCTGGGGCTTTTAGACTGTTAGAGATACAGCATGATACAGAAACAGACCCTTGGCCCAGTGAATGCGCACCAACCGATGATCACCTCATACACTAGCACCATCCTACACACTAGGGACCATTTACAGGACCCACAACCCTGCAATAAGGAACTGCAGATGCTGGTTTAAACAAAAGATAAACACAAAATGCTGCGGTAATTTGTGCCTCCTTTCTGCCTGCCTGCCTCGCTGAGTTACTCCAGTATTCAGAGTTACTCCAGAGGGGGTCTTATCGAAACATATAAAATAATTAAGGGATTGAACAGGGTAGATGCAGGGAAAGTGTTCCCGATGTTGGGGGAGTCCAGAACCAGGGGTCACAGTTTAAGAATAAGGGGTAGGCCATTTAGGACTGAGATGAGGAAAAACCTTTTCACCCAGAGAGTTGTGAATCTGTGGAATTCTCTGCCACAGACGGCAGTGGAGGCCAATTCACTGGATGTTTTCAAGAGAGAGTTAGATTTAGCTCTTATAGGGCTAATGGAGTCAGGGGATATGGGGAAAAATACGGAACGGGGTACTGATTGGGGATGATCAGCCATGATCACATTGAATGGTGGTGCTGGCTCGAAGGGCCGAATGGCCTACTCCTGCACCTATTGTCTATGGTTCTATTTCAGATCGGTTCCCCTTTTCACACTAATTGTAGTGGGGGGGTGGAGAGGTGGAGACCAGAATAGAAGGACATACCTTTAGGAAGGAGATGAGGAGGAATTTCTTTGGTCAGGGGGTGGTGCATCTGTGGAACTATTTGTCACAGAGGGCTGTGGAGGCCAAGTCAATTGATATTTTCAAGGCAGACACAGATAGATTCTTGATTAATACGGGTGTCAGCGGTTATGGGGAGAAGGCAGGAGAATGGGGTTGGGAGGGAACGATAGATCAGCCATGATTGGATGGCGGAGCAGACTTGATGGGCCGAATGGTCTAATTCTGCTCCCGTATGAAAGCCTGGTAAGTGATTGGTGATTACTCATGTTCTCCAGAAATGCTGCCTGACCTGCTGAGTTACCCCAGCACTCTGTGTCTGCCTTCATTGGGAGAGGCCAGTGGTGGTGCTCGGATGGATGGCCGGGGGAGATTAGAGATGACACACTGGGCGGTGGGAGCAGGGGATGGGACTGAGCACAGTAACACACACTCTCCCTCTCTCTTCTCCCCATCCCTCTTTCTCTCTCTCTCTCTCACTTCTCAATCTCTCTCTCTCCTCCTTCTCTATCTCCATCTCTCCTCCTTCTCTCTCTCCTATCTCTCACCTCTCTCTCTCCTCTTTCTCTCTCTCCTATCTCCATCTCTCTCTCCTCCTCTCTCTCTCCTATCTCCATCTCTCTCTCTCTCTCTCTCTCTCTCCTATCTCCATCTCTCTCTCCTCCTCTCTCTCACCTCTCTCTCTCTCCCTCCAGCTCTGTAGCATCCAACATATCAATGTTGCCCCGGAAGTGTTTTTATTTTGCAATGTGTTTGGCAGCGCAGGAGCGAGTGTGTGTGAGAGAGGCAGAGGGAGAGGCAGAGGGAGAGGGGGACGAGGCGGCGAGGTGAGACGCAGAGCGGTGAGTGCATTTACATTGCGGACATGTCCTGGCGTGTAATGTCGGCGCTGCTCGCCCCGTTAACACTGGCACCCCCCCACACACACCCTGACACACACACACTCACACACTCCCACACCCCCCCCCACACACACACACATCCACACCCTGCCACACTCACACTCACATTCTCACACACACACCCTGACACACA
>CM069146.1:52035899-52221357 GCA_035221665.1 Okamejei kenojei | reverse complement strand
CCTATTCCCTGCACCTAGTGGGTCTAGTGGCTATATATTGGGTGGATAGTAAAAGAGGAAAATATGCAAGGATTTACATCGTTGAAAATGAAGAAAATTACCAGTCCCAGAAATATAATCTGCAGGCAGAAAGGATGCAGAGACCGAATATGGGCAAATGGGGTTAGTGTAAGCTGGGCAAAAAGGGTTTTACATAGACAAGGTTGGGCCAAAGGGCCTGTGACTGCGCTGCACACCTGCATACATCTGTGGGTTAACTGTCGACAGATTGAAAGTGAATAAAAATATTTAAAAACTTGAAAGTCCGACATTTAAAAGAGAAGTTCTGGAAAATACACAACAGTCAGTTTTGCGGAATTACTGTTCAATACAATGTGTTTTTGCAGAAATATAAAGATATCACGACAGGTCCAATAAATGGTTAAAAACCCACGCAACAAACTTTCCCTTGTGAGTGTTAGTTGCGCACAGCATACTAAGAGCCGAGGTGCATTAGACCTGCACATCTGCGCGAGTTAGAGTTCTGTGTACAGTTCTCTGGGCACCAATTTACAGGAAGAGATGCACAGTTTCTGGAGAGAGTACAAGAGATTTGCAAAGATGTTGCCAGACTTACCAGGAATGATAAAAGATTGAGTCAGCGAGGACTGTCATCTTCAGGATGGGAAGGCGGGTGAGAAGAGTTAGTTGAGGTCAACTCTTATGACAATGCAGGAAGTGACCCAGGGACAGGACTGGGCTAGTCCACACAGTCAGAGAGGCCCAGATGGAATTCGGAGCAACAGCATCTCATATTTCGCTTGGCAGCTTACAAAACCTCATCCCTGACTCAGTCCTGAGAAAGGGTCTCCACCCGAAACATCACCCATCTCCTTCTCTCCGAATGCTGCCCCATCCCACTGAGTTAACCCCAAGCATTTGTTCTATCCAGCAGTCTGAATATCGATTTCTCTAACCCCAAGTAACCCTTGACACCCTCATCTCTACTAACCCATCCCCACTCAGGTCTCGTACTAGTTTGCAGTCGATGTGTAGAGCTCTCCACTGTATAAACCCTTACCAACTATCCACAGCCAACAATGGACCATTGGGGCTCCACATTTCCGCGTCAATCCTTGCTTTCAGCATTCTCCAGTCATTTGTCCTAAGTACCATCTATATCTCCCATTCCGTTTCCCCTGGCTCTCACTTCTGAAGAAGGGGTTCTCGACCCGAAACATCACATATTCCTTCTCTCCAGAAATGTTGCCTGGCCCGCTGAGTTACTCCAGCAGTTTTGTGTCTGGTTTTAAACCGGCACTGCAATTCCTTGCTACACATTTAAATAGGTGAGACTGATGTTCTTTTAGCAGAAGCATCAAGACCAAGGGCTGAGATCTAACGTTATTGGTACACGGTTACAGAGAAACAGAGAAAAAATGCTATTCACTCAAAGAAAGTAAGGGGCCTGGAAATCACCACCATCAAACAACAGGAAAGTGCATACCATTTAAGCAGTAGAGTCGTAGAGTGGATGCACAGTCCCCACTTAGGAAACACTGAATGGAAACCTCGGAGACTTTTTTGCGCCCCCACCAAAGCTTCGTGCGGGTCCCGGAGGTTGTTGTCCTCCGCAACCACCTTCAACTAGCATCGCAAAACCGGCTTCGACTAAAAAATTACTGATTTTAAAGCGGAAACCACGTCGACCATTAGGGAGACTGACAAAAACTCCGGAACCTCCGTGAACCGCACGGAAACCGTGGTGGGGCGCAAAGTCCTCCAGAGGTTTCCGTCAGGGTTTCCTAAGTGGGACCAGGGGCATTATAGAATCGTATGTTCATAAGTGATTAGGAGCAGAATTCGGCCCATCAAGTCTACTCCGCCATTCCATCATGGCCGATCTATCTCTCCCTCCCAACCCCATTTCTCCTTGTCTTCTCCCCATAACCCCTGACACCTGTACTAATCGATACTGTTTTATTTTTTTATTATTCATGTTGAATGTTTTGTGTGCCATTCCTAACTGTCACTGTATGTCATGTTGTCACTTGCTGGGCGGAGTACCAAGGAACAAATTCCTTGTATGTGAATACTTGGCCAATAAACTTATTCATAAACTCATTCATAAACTCATGAACTCATTATAGTACAGCACGAGAACAGGTCCTACCTTAGCGCCCAACTTGTCTGTGCAGATCCAAGATGCCCCCATCTAAGCTAGTTCCATTTGTCTCGTTAAATATCCCTCTCAATGTTTCCTGTCATGTATCTTTTGAATTCCATTACACACCTGCCTCAACTACCTCCTCTGGCAGCTTATTCCGTATACCTATCTCGCTCTGTGTGAAAAGTCCCCCCTCAGATTCCTATTTAAATCTTGTACCTCCCCACCTTAACTCCACGCCTCCGGCTCCTGACTCCCCGACCCCATGTAAGTCTCTGTGCATTCACCGTAATATTTGCCTTGTGATTTTATATACCTCAATAAGGACTCTTACCTCCTGCGATCCCAGGAATTAAAGTATGTAGGAAGGAACTGCAGATATGGTTTACACCAAAGATAAGAAATATAGAAACATAGAAAATAGGTGCAGGAGTCAGCACAGCCATTCAGGTATGATCATGGCTGATCATCCCATTCCTGCTTTGTCCCCATATCCCTTGATTTTGTTAGCCCTAAGAGCTCTATCTAACTATAGACACAAAGTGCTGAATCAATTCAGCGGGTCAGCAGCATCTCTGGGGACAAAAGATGGGTGACTTTTGGAGGTCGGTGCCTTTCTTCAGACTCAAGACTTCATACTTCAAACTTCAGACTTTTACCCAGGGAATGGTCCCAGTGTGCCCAACTGTTCCCACTAGCTCAGGCTCTTTGAGTCCTAGCACATCTTTCTCTGCACTCTTCCCAGCTTCATGACACACTTCCTGAAGAAGGATGACCACTTCCTGAAGAGGATGACCAAACGCAGCCTCAATAACTTCTTGTACAACAGTGACGTATTTGGAAGTGTACCTGTTAAAGTTGTGATCTACAAACCCTAAACCAGTGAGGTGATCATTAATGGTTTCTCGTTACTCACTGAGGCCAAGGCTAACCAATGGCCTGATTCTCCTGCACCATCTTTACTTTTTTGCATATCTTTCATTCATTTGTTCCATATCTCTCGATATCACCGTCTATATCGTTTCCCTTTCCCCTGACTCTCAGCCTGAAGAAGGGTCTCGATAGACAATAGACAATAGGTGCAGGAGTAGGCCATTCGGCCCTTTGAGCCAGCACCGCCATTCAATGTGATCATGGCTGATCATTCACAATCAGTACCCCGTTTCTGCCTTCTCCCCATATCCCCTGACTCCGCTATCTTCAAAAACCCTATCTAGCTCTCTCAGGAAAGCATCCACATACCAGCCTCCATCGTCCCTTCTGAGGCAGGAAATTCCACACTCACAACTCTCTGTGTGGAAAAAGTGTTTCCTCATCGCCGTTCTAAATGGCTTACTCCTTATTCTTAAACTGTGGCCCCTGGTTCTGGACTCCCCCAACATCGGGAACATGTTTCCTGCCTCTAGTGTGTCCACACCCTTTATAATTGTATGTTTCAATAAGATCCTCTCTCATCCTTCTAAACTCCAGAGTATACAAGCCCAGTCACTCCCGAAACGTCACCTATTTGCTTTTCTCTCCAGAGATGCACTGGGCTTGTACTCGCTGGAGTTTAGAAGTTCGAGGGGGGGCCCTCATTGAAACTTACGGAATAGTGAAAGGCATCCAGTGGATAGAGCGGATGTGGAAAGGATGTTTCCGCTGGTGGGTGAGTCTACATTCAGAATTAGAGGGCGCTCTTTTAGAAAGGAGGTGAGGAGGAAACTTCTTTAGTCAGAAGGTAGTTAATCTGCGGAACTTCATTGCCACAGAGGGCTGTGGAGACCAAGTCGGTGGACATTTTTTTAAGGCAAAGATAGACAAATTCTTGATTAGAATGGGTGTCAACGGTGATGGGGAGGAAGGCAGAAAAATGGGATTAGGAGGCAGAAATCAGCCATGATAGAATGGCGGAGTAGACTCGATGGGCTGAATGGCCTAATTCTACTCCTATAACCTGTGAACCTGTAACTTGTGAATGCTGTCTGACCCACTGAGTTACTCAAGCTTTTTGTGTCAATCTTCAGTTTAAACCAACATCTGCAGTTCATAAGGTCATGTCTTAAGGAATAGGACTAGAATTAGGCCATTTGGCCCATCATGTCTACTCCGCCATTCAATTATGGCTGATCTATCTCACCCTCCTAACCCCATTCTCCTGCCTTCTCCCCATAAACCTCCTGACACCCGTTACTAATCAAGAATCTACCTGTCTCTGCCGTAAAAAAATATCCACTGACTTGGCCTCCACAAGCCTTCTGTGGCAAAAAAGAATTCCACAGATTCACCACCCTCTGACTAAAGAAATCTCTCCTGATCTCCTTCCTAAAAGGATGTCCTTTAATTCTGAGGCTGTGACCTCTAGTCCTAGACTCTCCACTGGTGGAAACATCCTCTCCACATCCACTATATCCAGGCCCTTTCACTATTCTGTACGTTTCAATGATCCCCCCTCATTCTTCTAAACTCCAGCGAGTAACAGGCCCCGGTGCCGACAAACGCTCATCATATGTTAACCCACACATTCCTGGGATCATTCTTGTAGACCTACTCTGGACCCTCTCTAGAGCCAGCACATCCTTCCTCAGATATGGTGCCCAAAATTGCTCACAATATTTCAAATGTGGCCTCACCAGCAGCTTAAAGAGCCTCAGCATGACATCCCTGTTTCCTTCCTACGCATTAATGTTGAAGACTTTGTTTAAGTGCAGAGAAGCTTACCTCTATCAATGGTGAAATAAGTGTTTGCTGGGTCAAGCTGGAAAGGTGATTTTGCTCTTCACGTCAGCGTCTGTGGCTGTGCAGGTGGCAATAGTTTGTCCCTACTGCAAGCTCTTCGTTCCAAGTCTATAATCGCTGTCATCCCCGAGTTGGAATCTTCTTTCAGTTCAGTTTCTTTGCCATTAGTTAGACTCTTGAAACTGTGCAAAATGATCTTGAGTTGAGCCGAAGTTGTGCAAAACATGCAGATATTTCAACAAATTCCGTAAAAGTATTCTTAAACCAGATTCCAAATGCACAATGATTGTGCCAGTCATCAACAAAACTGGTACTGTCTGTATGGAGTTTGCACGTTCTCCCTGTGACCGCGTGGGTTTTCCCCGAGAGCTACGGTTTCCTCCCACACTCCAAAGACACACAGGTCTGTAGTTTAATTGGCTACGGAAAGTTTGTAAAATTGTCGCTAGTGTGTGGGGATAGTGTTAATGTGTGGGGGATCGCTGGTCGGTGCGGATCGGTGGGTCAATGGGCTGTTCTCTGCGCTGTATCTCTAAACTAAACTAAACTAAAACATCTGCTAGCCCTATTTATGCGCTAAATATTTTCGGAAAGAATCTGTGCAAAGGCCATTTGTTCGATGCTGAAGATGACTAACAGTTTGGGAAATGTATTAGAAATTAGGCAAACTATTCTTGTCCGCATGTATCAGTGAATTAAACTAACATTAAGTTAAATTAACCCCAACAAAACAACATTCAACAACGAATTTTGCATAAAATCTTTGAAAGGTTAGTGATGTAATAAAGTTTGTCAATGATATAAAAACCTTAAATGGTGTTACACTAATTAAGGAATTTATTTTAAAAAAAACACCACATTTCATTTGTGGAATAACAGTAACAACTTAATGCGGCATTAATGTTAACGGGGCCCTGTATTTCAGACTGTCTTTAAAACATAACAAACTTGGGAATTCTGAAGATTTAGGCTTTACAGCATAATGTTTAGTGGCAGGCATTTTCAATATTGAAGTACATTCACTTGTGAAATTTTTGGGGAACCTATAATTTGTAAACTGAAGCCACTCCAGCTAAAACCCCTGTCCCACTGTGCGAGTTCATTCCAAGAGCTCTCCCGAGTTTGCCCTGATTCGAACTCGGAGATTTACGGTAATGGCCGCTCGTCGGTACTCGGGGCTCTCGTGGACATTTTTCATCATGTTGAAAAATCTTCACGAGTCGCCCGTGCTTACCTGCCGTTAGCGAGTCTTCCTGAGTACCTGACGTTAGCGCTAAGAAACGTCCCCGAGCTCCGACGTACCCGCTACGTTCATTCTCCGTGCTTACCACGAGTTTGATTTTTTTTAAACTCGGGAGAGCTCTTGGAATGAATTTGTACGGTGGGACAGGGCTTTAAGGAAGCAGCCGGAAATTCAAGATGGGATTCATTCCATCACAGGCTCTTTCCATACCAACTCAGAAATAAAGCTGGAAACCACTCCATGCTTTCCAATTTGGTTTTGGCTTCAGTTTTAGAGAGGCCCTTCGGCCCATCGAGCCCGCACCAACCAAGCGATCCTCGCACATTAACACAATCCTACACACACTAGGGACGATTTACAATTCTACCAAGCCAATTAACCTGCAAACCTGCACGTCTTTGGAGTGTGGGAAGAAACCGAAGATCTCGGAGAGAACCTATGCGGTCACAGGGAGAATGTACAAACTCTATACAAACAAAACCCATCGTCAGGATCGAACCCTGTTCTCCGGCGCTGTAAACACTACCGCTGCCACCCTAGATTGTTAATTTCAATGGTGAGAATGTTGTAAGACTTGGATGTATGAAGGGTATGGGCAGTGGGAGCACCACAAACTACCCTTAATATATATTACAGGTCAAATAAGTATTGACACTTACGTGCAAGACAGTACTGGACTGTTGTCATTGACGTCAGTGACAAATATTTTCACCGTTCCAATAATGAAGAGACCACTCAAATCATTCACCTTCACATCCACTGAATAGCTTCAAATTGCAAAGACTGGTGTTAGTTTAAAAGAAATGCTGCTCATAAACTGTACAACATAATTGGTATCGCAGAAGAATATCAAGGTAGGTGTGAAAATATAGAACATACAACAGTACAGAAGATACTCCAGAGTCACTGACCCACTGAGTTACTCCAGCACTTTGTGTCTAACTTCAGTATAAACCAGCATCTGCAGTTCCTTGTTTGTTCGTTGTTTGTTTTATGTTTTACAGTATGTGCGCACGTGTGTGTGTGTGTGTGTGTGTGTGTATATATATATATGTGTTTATATATGTGTATATATATATGTGTGTATATATGTATGTATGTATGTATATATATATGTATGTATGTATGAATATATGTGTATATATATATACATGTGTGTGTGTGTGTATATGTGTATGTATGTATATATGTACGTGTATATATATATGTATGTATATGTATGTGTGTATATATGTGTATGTATGTATATGTATGTGTGTATATATGTATGTGTATATATGTATGTGTGTATGTACGTATGTATATATGAATATACGTGTATATATATACATGTGTGTATGTGTGTGTGTATATGTGTATATATATGTGTATATATGCATGTATGTATATTATGTATATATGCAAGTATGTATATTAATATATGTGTATATATATGTGTATATATGCATGTATGTATATATATATGTATGTATGTATATGAATATATGTGTGTGTGTGTGTGTGTATATATATATATATATATATATATATATGTGTGTGTGAGTGTGTGTGTGATCGATATATAGGTGTATTTGTGAGTATCTGTATACACACACACACACTGAATGTTTTTCTCTCTCGTTTATTATATAGTTTACAGTGTACTCTGTTTACATATTCTGTTGTGCTGCTGCAAGTAAGACTTTTATTGTTCTATCTGGGACATGTGACAATGAAACACTCTTGACACTTGACTCTTGACTCCTTCCTACACTGATAAGCATCTTGGCCCAAGTGCGCAGGATAGTTAGTGCGCGGGGAGCACTGGTTGGCGCGGACTCAGTGGGCCGAAGAGCCTGTTTCCGAGCTGCATCTCTAATGAAGAAATAAACAAAGAACTGCAGATGTTGGCATCATGCATGGAAGGTAAAGGTGCTGGAGTAACTCAGCAGGTCAGGCAACATCTCTGGAGGACAGAGGTAGGCGACGTTTCGGGTCAGGACACCTCTTCAGTCTGAAGTCTAAAGAAGGGTTTCGACCCGAAACGTCACCCATTCCTTCTCTCCAGAGATGCTGCCTGTCCCGCTGAGTTACTCCAGCTTTTTGTGTCCATCTTCAGTCTGACTCAGTCAGGTTTGTAGTGAATTATTCTTGAATTTAGTGACATGGTGAATTTCCTCACAGTTTTTCCTTTATTTTGCGCACCCATTTCTCCCACTATCCCGTCCCCTTTCTCCTTCCCCCTGTTGCCTTCCACCTCTATCCTTTTATCCAGCTTCACATTTCATACCTCTTTTCCCCTTCTCTTCTTATCTCACACCATTTTATCCTGTCATCTCTGGCCTTTGTCCAACCATCTGCCAATCAAACCCCCTCAATTTTACTGTAGACTTTCGACTTTAGAAATACAGCGTAGAAAAAGGCCCTTCAGCCCACCGAGTCCAGCGATCACCCGGACACTAGAAATATGCCACACACTAGGGACATTTTACAATTTATGGGCGCCAATTTACCTACAAACCTGTACGTCCTTGGAGTGTGGGAGCAAACCGGAGCACCCAGAGAAAACCCACGCGGTCACAGGGAGAACGTACTAACTCCGTACAGACAGCGCCCGTGGTCAGGATCGAACCAGGGTCTCTGGTGCTGTAAGTGATGTTAGGCAGCAACTGTGCCACTGTGTGCCACCCTTTATCCACCTATCACTTGCCAGGCTCTGTCCCACCTCCACTCCCTCTTCTGACTTTCTGCCCCCCCCCCCCCCCAGAAACATCCCCTATCCATGATCTCCAGAGATGCTGCCTGAACCTTTTTCACAGTTATTGAAGCATAAAAACATTGTGCGATCTACTTACAACCAAAGGAGACAACTTATTTCTGAACCATTATTGCCCCTCAGTAACAACAAAGTTAAAAATGTATTAAGGTTAATGAATTTTGCTTCTTACAATCGCCTGATATTTCTCCTAACTACTGAGACTGCACTTTAGCTGTTATTAACAGACTATGAAGCACTCCATGAAGTTCTAAAAAAATATGATAAGATGCTCTGTGAACATTTATTCTCTTTTATTATTTTATTCTCTTTAGCCTCTTTTATTCTTTATGAATCAAGCAGCATGTAAACTGGCCCTTCGGCCAACTTGCCCACACCGGCCGACGTGACCCATTGACACTAGTCCAACCGGCCTGCATTTGGCCCATATCCCAACAAACCTGTCTCATCCATGTAACTGTCCAATTGTTTCTTAAACATTGCAATAGTCCGTGCTTCAACCACCTCCTCCGGCAGCTCGTTCCATACACATTTTTTATAGTTTTTTTTGTTTCTTTTCTTTTATTTACACAAAGGGGAATGGAAGCAAAGGGTGGTGAGTGTATGAGGAATGCAAACATAAGCAAATACGCTGGAATGTGTTTGATTTACCTCTTCGATGCACTTTCGTAATCTAGTGTCTTCTCTACAAATATTGAGCCTGTTACATCTATCTGGAAGTCACTGCTGCCTGTGAGTGAATACTGTTGGAAACAATGACACAAGTTAAAATGTTTGAAAAAAAATATTGAAAAATATACGCTTCATTTCATTAGTAAAGATACATCATAGTGCATTACATGTGTTCAACATAGTGTGAACAGAGCAATGGTTTAGAGGGATTAGAGCCAAACGTGGGCATGTGGGACTCGTGTGGAAGGGGCATCTTGGTCGGCATGTTGCCCCATCTACACTAGTAGATGGAAGTTTGGTCAACCATCTTCCGATTCCAAAAACCCCACCTCACCTGTATCTCTCTGCCAAGCTTTGTCTGCTCCCCACTCCTCCAGCTTTCTCTCCACCACTTAGCTCGCAGGGGCTTGCCTGAAGACTCGTCGCTCAATGGGGCCCACCTGAAGGCTCGTCGCTCAATGGGGCCCACCTGAAGGCTTGTCGGTCAATGGGACTTCACCAGAAGACTCGTCAGTCAATGGGACCCCACCTGAAGACTCGTCGCTCAATGGGGCCTCACCTGAAGGCTTGTCGGTTGGCGTAACCAGGAGTGAACTGGAACGTCGGACATGAGGAACAAGGAGGGTGAACCGGGGCAATGTCTCCAGCTCTACAATAACACCATCAAAGGTCGGCACTGCGTAGTCGCCCCAGGGGACACGAAGATGGCCTGGGCAAGGAGAGGGGAGAGGAACGTCGGTTTGTGGGAAACTGCTTCCCAGTACATCGAATTCATGGCGCGCGGGCCGACCGGACATTCGAACTTTGAATGCAAACAAATGGCGGTGCTCCGCATGTGTCGCAAAACGCAAAAAAAAAAACCTCTTACAGTGCGGGAGTTGTATGTGTGACAAATTAAAGTTTACTGAATCCAATCTGTCCGGATAGGTGGTAGGGTCCGGACCCGAAACATCGCCTTCCTATCCATAGGTTCTCCAGAGATGTTGTCTGATCCGTTGAGTTACTCCAGCACTTTTGCATCTTTTTTGGGCGGGGGTTCATTCAAAAGTCCAATGTCCGGTCGGCCCGCGCGCAGTTATCGATGTACTGGAGCAGTTCCCACAAACCAACGTTCCTATCCCCTCTCCTCGCCCGGCCATCTTCGTATGTCCCTGGGGGGCGACTACTGCACATGGTAAGTTTGGGGGTTATCGAAAGCCTTCTGAAAGTCTAGATATAACACAATCCACTGCTTCTCCCTTATCCACTCTACTAGTTACTTCCTTGAAAAATTCTATAAGATTCGTCAGACATGATTTACCTTTCATAAATCCATGCTGACTTTGTCCAATGATTTCACCACTTTCCAAAGTTTGTGCTGCTATCCCATCTTTAATAACTGACTCTAGCAGTTTTCCCACTACCGATGTTAGATTAACTGGTCTGTAATTCCCCGTTTTCTCTCTCCCTCCCTTTTTAAAAAGTGGGGTTACATTAGCTACCCTCCAATCCTCAGGAACTACTCCAGAATCTAAAGAGTTTTGAAAAATTATCACTAATGCATCCACTATTTCTGGGGCTACTTCCTTAAGTACTCTGGGATGCAGCCTACCTGGCCCTGGGGATTTAATTGGGGATATCTGGCCCTGGGGTCAGTTGTGATCGACGAAATGGTGTTTCATCACTGACTGCAAGTAATCTTCAGCAATGAACCCTTTTAAATAAATAAATCACAGACATACCTGCAAAGCATCATTTTGGTCTGGATCTTTTGCCGAAACTTTGTATATTATAGTGTTGACAGGTATATCTTCCGAAACATAAATTTCCACAACTGCAAAATTGATTAGGTTTCAAAATTCAGAATCGCAGTGTTTAATAACAAAATTCTAAACTTAATTCTTGGATCTACAGGGCGAATAATTAAAGTTTCAATTTCAGTTTAGTTTATTGTCACGTGTACCGAGGTACAGTATATAGATTTTACTGCGTGCTGTCCAGTCAGCAGAAAGACAGTACTGGATTACAATCGAGCCTTTACTGTGCCTGGCTACACGATAAGGGACTAATGTTTAGTGCAAGATAAATCCAGCAAAAATCCAATCAAGGATAGTCTCAGGGTCGCCAATGAGGTTGATAGTAGTTCAACACTGCTCTCTGGTTGTGGTAGGATGATTCAGTTGCCTGATAACAGCTGGGAAGAAACTGGCCCTGAATCTGGAGGTGCGTGCGGGAGACGGGGGAAGAGGGAGTGGCCGGGGCTCAGGAGTCTGATGGGCAGGTTTTTTCACACAGAGGCTGGTAGGTATTTGGAAAAAGCTGCCAGAGAAAATGGTAGAGACAGTTTGCGAACACAATGTTTGAAAAAATATTATTAAGCTCTAAAATTCAAAATCCAAGTTCTTTACAATGAAATGTTTATGATTTTTGTGAATTTATAGTGACCGAAGGAACAATGCACTTTAACGATCGGCTAAAAATTACACAGACCTGGAAAATGGAGAGACTTTTACACAAATTTACACATATTCTTTTACACAAAGGGTGGTGGGTGTACAGAACGAGCTGCCGGAGGAGGTAGTTGAGGCAGACATTATCATATTATAGATAATGACCCATATCCTTTCAATTATTAATTTTAAATTTGTTTTATGTCAATTGAATAAGGTTAATAACTGAACATTTATTTCCATCATATTGTAATTTACTTATAAATAGTTATTCCTGATTTTGTAATATAAAATATACCTGTCCAAATGCCCAAATATACTTCAGAATTAATTATTTATAAGTATATGATGAAAAAACAAGTTCAGCTATTAAGTGCAGCTGGGACATGTTGGTCGGTGTGGGCAAGTTGGGCTGAGGGGCCTGTTTCCACGCCTTCATGACTCTATGACTATTAATAGGCAAATGTTTCATCTGCTTGTATCCGGTTCTTGTTCCATGTAGGGTGTCAGCCCATGCACGTAACACTGTTTCATGCCTCTAGTAACAGAATGTGACGTTTGTGCGGGAGGCACTGACATGGATGGGCTGATCTGGCCTGCGATCATGCTCCATCTATCATGATGATAACCCTTCCATTATTTTGATCTCCAAAAGATATTTTTGATTTCAACTAGAGTTACATAGCATTCATTTAGCTGGTCACGAGGAAACAGTGTTGGTATTTTCAAGCCAGTCTCATTCTCTGGTGAAGCTAATGGACAAATGAATGCTCCCAGTCAAAATCTGAAGCATTCTGTGAAGTGTTGCTAGGAAACGCGCAGATATCTCCTGCAGTAATCATTCCCTCCTGTGCTAAACATGGCTCGCACTAAATAACTTGCTAATAATCTGTTCAAGAAACATTTTTGCATCTTCATGCCTATCTGATAAATATTTTTCACGAATGTCTGGTTATTGTTTGTAGCTTTGAAAGGCAGAATTGAAGTTATTTTGTTCAATTAATGGCACAACCAAATGTCACGGTGGCGCAGCGGTAGAGTCGCTGCCTCGCAGCGCCAGAGACCCGGCTTCGATCCTGACAGCGGGCCGTGTCTGCATGGACTTTGCGCATTTTCACCGCGACCACGTGGACTTTCTCCGGGATCGCCAGTTTCCTCCCACACTCCAAAGACGTACAGGCCTGTAGGTTAATTCCAGTCAGCGGAAAGATTACAATCGAGCCGTCCACAGCGAGGCAAGGTTAACGGATCGTTACATCGTTTATTGGGAGATTTGGAGCTGATATCTGTTTGTGAATATAGGATTAATGGAGTGGAATTACTTGTGTTCCGTTTATTGTCACGTGTACCAAGGTACAGCGAAAAGCATTTGTTGCGGGCTAACCAGTCAGTGGAAAGACAATACCTGATTCCAGTCGAGCCGTTCACAGTGTACAGATACATGATAAAGGGAATAACGTTGAGTGATAGATAAAGTCCAGTAAAGTCAGATTAAAGATAGTCCAAGGGTCTCCAATGAGGTAGATGGGAGGGCAGGACCGCTCTCTAGTTGGTGAGAGGACGGTTCAGTTGCCTGATTGCAGCTGGGCAGAAACTGTCCCTGAATCTGGAGATGTGCATTTCCACACTTCTGTACCTTTTGCCCGATGGGAGAGGGGAGAAGAGGGAGTGACCGGGGGGGGGGGGGGGGGGGGGGGGGGGGGGGGGGGGGGTGAGACCGGTCCTTTGATTATTTTGCTGGCCTTGCCGAGGCAACGTGAGGTATGTAACGTGAGACCTGCTTGAAATATCGACGTACCTTGAGTCGCCAAAGTTCCCAGAAAGACGGGTGTCTCGTTTACGTCGAGAACCTTCACTATGATGGTCTGAGAGGCAGAGCTGCCCTTCTGGTCCCTCACCAGCAGCTGGAGAGTGAAGCGACTTGTACTTTCAAAGTCTAGTTTTGGATTGCTTGTTGTCACCAGCTGTTACAAAGAGTAAAAGCATCGTAATCAGCAGAAGCAAGTAAATGAAAACTGCCTTCAGGGAACATTTGTCAACGCTAGTCACAGAGTGCTGGAGTAGCTCAGCCGGGTCAGGCAGCATCTCCGAAGCGCATGGATAGGTGACGTTTTGGGTCTTCAGAACCAAAGCATCACCTATACTGACTGACCCTCTGACTTACTCCAGCACTTTGTGTCTTTCTTTCTAAATCAGCATCTGCAGTTCCACCTTTCTACAATTTGGAAATATTTTGAATTTATTGCTATGTTACTGAAAGGCAACACAAACAGGTTAAGGCATTCTAACAAAAAAGGCACAAAGTGCTGGAGTAATAACATCCTTGGAAAACATGGGCAGTTGATGGTTTCGAGTTGGGACCCTCCTTCAGACATCAGAGTCATAGAGTGATACAGTGTGGAAACAGGCCCTTCAGCCCAGCTTGCACACACTGACCAACAGTGTCCCAGCTACACTAGTCCCATCTACATCTACATCTAGCAGTACATTCTTGTTACATAAAGCATGAAATTGTACAGATCTGTGGAGAGGTGCTGGCATTGTTTAATAGCCCTGTCCCACGGTGCGAGTTCATTCAAAGAGCTCTCCCGAGTTTTAAAAAAATCAAACTCGTGGTAAGCACGGAGAATGAACGTAGCGGGTACATCGGAGCTCGGGGACATCTCTTAGCGGCTCGTAACGCTAACGGCAGGTACTCGGGAAGACTCGCTAATGGTAAGCACGGGAAGACTCGTGAAGATTTTTCAACATGTTGAAAAATGTCCACGAGAGCCCCGAGTACCGACGAGTGGCCATTACCGTAAATCTCCGAGTTCGAATCAGGGCAAACCCGGGAGAACTCTTGGAATTAACTCGTACAATGGGACAGGGGTATAAGGGCGGCACGGTGGCGCAGCAGTAGAGTTGTTCCCTTACAGCACCAGTGACCCGCGGTTCGATCCCCACTACGGGTACTTGTCCGTCCGGAGTTTCGTACCTTCTCCCCGTGACCACGTGGGTTTTCTCCAGGTGCTCCGGTTTCCTCCCACACTCCAAAGACGTACAGGTTTGTAGGTTAATTGGCTTGATATGAATGTAAATTGTCCTTAGAGTGTGCAGTAGGGTAGTGTTGGCGTGCTGGTCGGTGTGGACTCAGTGGGCCAAAGGGCCTGTTTCCGCGCTGTGTCTCCAAACTAAACTAAAACTATACTAAATTCCAAAGAGGTCCAGCTTTGTAGGTTAATTGGCTTGGTATGAATGTAAATTGTCAGTAGAGTGTGTGGGATAGTGTTAGTGTGCGGGTCGGTTAGATAGCCGGTCAGTGCGGACGTGGTGGGCCTGTTCCCGCGCTGCATCTCCAAACTAAACAAAGAATTTGGAATACAAGCAAGTTTACAGAAGACTTTCTCTAAAACGTACGTCCCACGTATTTGTTGCATTCGGAATGATTTCAAACGGATATTCCGCTGGATCAGCGTTAATGATGATCGGACCGCCGACTAAGCGATCCTCCTGGGGACACCGCAGTGGTGATGGTGGCGAGCAGGTGGTGCACTGCCGTATTCTCCCCGATCTCAACGTTCAGTGGGTTCACACCTGAGATAGTCGGTGCGCCCAGTGTACCTGGATGAATGACAGAGAGGGTCAAGTCAAGATTCAAAGCAGCTACAGTATATGGACAAGTATATAGACAGGTGGCAGGGTGGCGTAGCGGTTTCCTTGCCACACTCCAAAGACGTACGGGGTTGTAGGTTTGCACTGTATCTTCAAACTAAACTGAACTAAATATCTTTGTTTAGTTTTCAGTTTAGTTTAGAGATACAGCGCAGAAACAGGCCCTTCGCCCACCGAGTTCACGCCGACCAGCGATCCCCGCACACTGCCACTACACACACACTCGGGATAATTTACAATGACACCAAAGCCAATTAACCTACAAACCTGCACCATTTTGGAGTGTGGGAGGAAACCGAAGCACCCGGAGAAAACCCACGCAGGTCACGGGGAGAAGGTAAAAACTCCATACAGGCAGCACCTGCAGTCAGGATCGAACCCGGGACTCTGGCGCTGTGAGGCAGCAACGCTACTGCCGCGCCACCGTGCCGCCCAAACTATAACTTAAACTATAAACTTAAGACGTCCAGTCTGAAGAAGGATCTCGACCCGAAACGTCACCCAAAGATGCTGCCTGTCCCGCTGAGTTAATCCAGTTTTTTTGTGTCTATCTTGGGTTTAAACCAGCATCTGGAGTTCCTTCCAACACTTAAATATTAACTATCTCTTTCTGCTGTCAGTAGATTATTCAGATGATTCGCGATTACACTCAAACGTTGTACACTCCATTGGTAATATAACCATTGGTAATATAACTGTACATAAAATTTGCAAACTGAGAACAGGAGGCAATAAGCGGTAAATGCTGACCTGCTAATGATTGGAATAAAAAGAAGACAAACAGATCTCTCCACATTTTCTTCAACATCGGTGTGTAGGAGGTTTGATCAGTTTAGCTACTGTCCTGAAGGCAGTTTGATTTGTTTGGAATTTAAAGGTTGTGTCGTTTCCTGGCATCGAGCACAAACACTAGGTGGTCACACCCTCTGAACGAGTGAAGGATTTCGCTGTCGGAGGCAGGCTCTGTGTACGAGTTGGCTTTCAATCACAGTTCTAGATTGCCCTCAGAGTGGTGTGTTTAGCGTGTTGAGAAATATGATACTCGCACCTGTAACAATGCCTTCAGCCCCTGCCTAAAATCTAATTATAACAACACATTTGACACAGCATTTTCCAATGTATTTCAAGACATTTCAGGGTGAAGAGGAAAAAATGTAATAGGAACCTGAGGGGTAACTTTTTCATGGTGTGTCATGCATGGGTGGAAATCCTGGGGACTTGTCTTGTGACCTGGGTGCTACAGCCAGTCCCAGTTCGGCTCGCTAGGCCCAGTTCTGGCTGCAGTTCCCAGATCGCGAAAACTAATTGAAAAAAATATATATATACGCCTGCGGACCGGATGATTTCGGGTTACGGGCCGGATCCGGCCCCTGGGCCATAGGTTCATGACCCTTGTCCTAGATGTCAGGCCTCATTGTTCCCCCCCCCCCCCCCCCATGTTTAAAAGTGATTTCCGCCCATACACCATGTATGGAACAAGCTGCCAGAGGAGGTAGTTGAGGCAGGGATTGTCCCAATATTCAAAAAGCAGTTATTTTTGTATACTGATCCATAACATTATTGCCAAACATAAATACAACTTAATGCATAGAAACAGCCCACTGAGTACATAAGCAAGGGTCACCAGGCTTAGGCACCATTTTCACAGGCCCAGCTACAGCTGGCCATGAAGGCCTGTTGCAGCCGACACCACCATCTCCATCCAGATCGCCGGCGAACTGTCGTCCCTCTCTCACCCAGTCTTCAGCCTTGGTGCCCCCCACCCCCACCCCCGCCCACAGGTTCGATACCAACCTTGGATGCTGTCTGTGTGGAGTTTGCTCCTTGTGGAATTCTCTGCCACAGAAGGCAGTGGAGGCCAATCCATTGGATTTATTCAAGAGAGTGTTGGATTTCGTTCTTAGGGCTAACAGAATCGTGGGATATGGGGAGAAAGCAGGAGCGGGCTACTGATTCTGGATGATCATCCATCATCATATTGAATGGCGGTGCTGGCTCGAAGGGCCGAATGGCCTACTCCTGCGCCAATATTCTATGTTTCTATGTTCTCCCAGTGACCACGTGGGTTTTCTCCGGGTGCTCCGGTTTCCTCCCACATCCCAAAGACGTGCGGGTTTGCAGGTTCTTTGGCCCTCTATAGAATTGTCCCTTGTGTGTAGGGAGTGGGTGTGAAAGTGGGATAACACGGAACTAGTGTGAGCGGGTAATCGATGGTCGGCATGCACTCGGTGGGCCGAAGGGCCTGTTGGTTGCTGTATCGCTAAAAGGAACATGCAAACTAAACTAAAGTAAGTTCAATGTGAAAGTTCAGAATCTGCTGGAGTTGGGAGTCGATGAGAAGGGTGGGGGGGTGGCATGACATAGAACTAGAGTGTCGGAAGGAACTGCAGATGCTGGTTTATACCAAAGGAAGACACGAAATGCTGGAATAACTCAACGGGACAGGCAGCATCTCTGGAGAGAAGGAATTGGTGACATTTCGGGTCGAGACCCTTCTTCAGTGTGAACTAGTGTGAAAGAATGATCGATGGTCATTACGCTAATAAGAATTATTCTCGTAAGAGATCATCGATCCCCTAAAGATCTGTTATAAAGCTGAAGTAAAAGGATTGTCAACATGATGTGTGACAAGTGGCCTCACTACAGTAACAGCAGCTCTTGGCAATCCCTCTGAGGTAATGCAGCGGTAGAGTTGGCAGCGCCGGAGACCCGGGTTCGATCCTGACTACGGGCGCTGTCTGTACGGAGTTTGTTCGTCCTCCACGTGACCTGCGTGGGTTTTCTCCGAGATCTTCGGTTTCCTCCCAAATTCCAAAGACATGGGTACAGTTTGTAGGTTAATTCGGCTTGGGGTAAATGTATAAATTGTCCCTAGTCTGTGTGGGATAGTGTTAATGTGCGGGGATCGCCGGTCAGCGCGGACCCGATGGGCCGAAGGGCCTGTTTCCGCACTGGATCTCTAAACTAAACTAAAGATGGATAAAATGCAGACCATATATTATATCGAGTGTAATCTTGCTGTGAACTATGATCATTAATACCACATGACATTGCTGTAATGGTATTTCATCTTACTGTCGGGTGAAGGAAAGCGGCCCTGTTTCCACCAATCTTTCCACCACCACGCACAAAGAGGTGCGTTCAGCGACAACAAAACGATAAGAAGTCGCCATCTGCAGTGGAGAAACTCAGCGGGTGCGAGAGGTAGGCGCGTTCGAGACCCTCTCAGACTGGCAGGGATCAGGGAAACGAGAGATATAGACGGTTGATGTGGAGAGATAAAGAACAATGTCGGTGATAAAGGGAATCTTGAGCGTGGAGGAACAGTCAATTCCGCTTGGGGTGTCTGCATCCTTTGGGTGGATTTTCTCTCGATGTCTCCTCCCCTTCCCACCTCTCTCAGAATGAGTCTTTGTCTCTCTCAGTCTCTGCTGCCATCTGCTGGAAAAGAAATGGATCTTGGATAATAACAAATGTCCAAAGTTGCCCACATCGACCAACATGTCCCATCTGCGCTCGTCCCACCTGCCCGCGTTTGGTCCATATCCCTCTCAACGCGAGAGGCAGGAAACATGGTCCCGATGTTGGGGGAGTCCAGAACCAGGGGCCGCAGTTTAAGAATAAGGAGTAAGCCATTTAGAACGGAGACGAGGAAACACTTTTTCACACAGAGAGTTGTGAGTCTGTGGAATTCTCTGCCTCAGAGGGCGGTGGAGGCTGGTTCTCTGGATACTTTCAAGATAGGGCTCTTAAAGATAGCAGTCAGGGGATATGGGGAGAAGGCAGGAACGGGGTACTGATTGGGGATGATCAGCCATGATCACATTGAATGGCAGTGCTGGCTCGAAGGGCAGAATGGCCTACTCCTGCACCTATTGTCTATTGTCTACTGTCAACTTGTCCAATCCATGTATCTGTCCAAATGTCTCTCAAACGTTATGATAGTACCTGCCTCAACTACCTCCTCCGGCAGCTCGTTCCATTCACCCACCACACTTCACACAGAGAGTGTGTGTCTCTAACTCTCTGCCACAGAGGGTAGTTGATTGGGCTATATTTAAGAGTGAGTTGGAGTGGCACAGGCAGTAGAGTGAATGGCTGCCCGAACCAGCTATGTTTCAGAGACCCGGGTTCGATCCTGACTACGGGTCCTGTCTGTATGGAGTTTGTACCTTCTCCCGTGACCACGTGGGTTTTCTCCGAGTGCTTCGGTTTCCTCCCACACTCCAAAGACGTGCAGGTTTGTAGGTTAATTGGCTTGGTCTAGCTGTATATTGTTCCTAGTGTGTGTGTGTGTGTGTGTAGGATAGTGATAATGTGCGGGGATCGCTGGCCGGTGTGGACTCGGGGGGGGCCGAAGGGTCTGTTTTCCACTCTGTATCTCTAAAACTAAAACTAAACTAAAGTGAACTAAAAAAGTTGCCTCTCAGATTCCTATGAAATCTTTCTCTCCTCACCTTAAACCTATGTCCTCTGCTTCTCGATTCCCCTGCTCTGGGGAATAGGTTGTGCATTTGCCCGATCATTCTGTGCCAGACATGATGCCAAGTTAAACCATGGAGTAATTAAATCCAAATTAATGCCAAATCGCAAGCAAATGGGACTAGGTCAGTTGACATCTTGGTCTGCATGGCCGGGTTGGGCCAAAGGTCCTGTTCCCATGCTGTGACTGTATGTTATTATTATTCAAACGTGATTTAATTAATCTCAATAGCAACTAATTTTGGAAAACATGATATCTAGTGAGTGTGAAGTGTTTTGTGGTATCTCACGTGCAGCTTAATGCTTATTGACTCTGTAATCGGAGAGGAAAGTTAACAAGTTACCCAAATCTACATTCGACCATTGGGAGGTTGCATGCAGTCGAGGTCACGACCCGTCAACACCAAACTGGAGTACACGCGGTGAACTGCAGCAAAGCATTTACTATGGCTGGCCCACAGCGGGCCCTTCTTCTGTCCCAGCATCCGGACTGGTTGCACTGGGGGACCCCGGGCCTTCTATCCCCGCGGCCGGGGTGGAGGGGGGGGAGGAGGAGGAGGAGGTGGTCGGGGGGTGGGTGGGGGGAGGAGGAGGTGGTCGGGGGGTTGGGTGGGGGGTGGGGGGGAGAGGAGGAGGAGGTGGGGGGGGGTGGGTGGGGGGCGGGGGGAGAGGAGGAGGTGGTCGGGGGGTGGGTGGGGGCCGGGGGAGAAGGAGGAGGTGGTCGGGGGGGGTGGGTGGGGGGCGGGGGGGTGGGTGGGTGTGGGGCAGGGGGGGAGGAGGAGGTGGTCGGGGGGGGGGTGGGTGGGGGTGCGGGGGGGAGGAGGAGGTGGTCGGGGGGGTGGGTGGGGGCGGGGGGGTGGGGTGGGGGGGGGGTGGGGGGGGGTGGGTGGGGGTCGGGGGGGGTGGGTAGGGGGGAGGAGAGGGGAGGAGGTCGGGGGGGTGGGTGGGGGGGGGGGGAGAGGAGGTGGTCGGGGGGGTGGGTGGTGGGTGGGGGGTGGGGGGAGAGGAGGAGGAGGTCGGGGGGGGGTGGGTGGGGGGGAGGAGGAGGTGGTCGGGGGGGTGGGTGGGTGGGGTGCGGGGGGGAGAGGAGGCGGTCGGTCGGGGTGTCGGGGCAGTGCGGTCAGTGACTCTCGGTGGGTGGAGGGAGCAGACCGTCCCCAACTCTGCTGCAGCTGACGTTGCCTGGAGCCGCGGCCCCGTTCCCCCGGCCCCGTGTGTGAGCGCTGCCGACCCACAGCCCCTTGACAGTGCGGCCACAGAGGGAGACGGGGTGGGGGGCGGCCGTTGCCGGACAGCGCTGACCCCGGGGGGGGAGAGGGGGCTGCCCCGAGGGATGCTCCTTCGGCCGCTTACACCTTGGTGCTCGCATTCAGAGCAAAGATACTGACAACTTCCCGCTCACAATGACAGCACCCACAAATATTTATAGCCGAAAAAAATGACAATTTTGACAGTTTTTAACAGGTAAGAAGGTGCGCGTTCCGTGTGTTAACAGTGTGTGCCGGAAGCTGCCTTGTCCTCCACATGGATTGAGCTGCCCTTTGACCCGATGTCCTGGCGTGCAACCCCGCTATATGTTTGCCTATATATCTGCAATGTGACATTTGGTGATTTCACACAGCAAATTCTAGTGCATTGTTTTTGCCTTCGCTCTTCTGAGAAGACTAAATGTGTTTTCCTTGCTCGCTCTGCCTCCTGTATCAGTTGCCTTCCTTGCAGTTCCTTGGGGAATTTCGCAGGGATGCGTTGGGTTTGTCATCCGCCTGGTCTTCCTGCCGCGCGTCTGTGATGCACTTCACGAAGACAAGTGAATCAATCTGGCCTAATCCATAAATGACCGCGGGGACCCACGCCACTGTACAGAGCCGGTGTGGGCTGTGTTGAGCTATTGGTCCGTTTTCCCATAGAGTCGAGCATCAAACACGGGGGCTGCGTCTGAGACCCCCCCATTGCTTGTTTCTGAAGAACTTGTCTCGACCCGAAACGTCGCCCGTTCCTTCTCTCCAGCCAGTCTGCCTGTCCCGCTGAGTTACTCCAGGATTTTGCGTCTGTCTTCGGTTTAAACCAGCGTCTGCAGTTCCTTCCTACACATTGCTTGTTTACAGTTATACTCCACTGGCCTCGTCATTGCTCGAGCATGCCGAGGAACATCAGGGGCCGCTTTCCCTCTCAACTCTCAGTTAGTCATCGAGATCCAGGCTACGGCCGATTAGTCCAAGGAGAAACAGAACAACTTCAACACAGAGATAAAGGAATAGTGAGGTGAGTCTCCAGACCCCGAACCGCGAGAGGCGTGGATAGAGTGGATGCGGAGAGGATGGTTCCACTAGTGGGAGAGTCTAGCACCAGAGGCCATAGTCTCAGAATTATAGGATGTTCCTTTAGGGAGGAGATGAGGAGGAATTTCTTTGCCACGGACCGCTTGAGGCCAATCTGTGGTGAAACATAGAAATTAGGTGCAGGAGAGAGGGGTGGCTGATCATCCAACTCAGTATCCCCGTACCTGCCTTCTCTCCATCCCTCTGATTTGCCACAGACCGCTGTGGCAGAGAGTTCCAGAGCTCTGTGTGGTCTTTCTCATCTCGTAAAGGATTTCCCCCTTATCCTTAAGCTGTGATGGATATTTTTAAGGCAGAGACAGGTAGATTCTTGATTACTACGGGTGTCTGAGATTATGGGGAGAAGGCAGGAGAACGGAGTTAGGAGGGAGAGATACTGTAGATCAGCAATGATTGAATGGTGGAGTAGACTTGATGGGCCGAATGGCCTAAGTATGCTCCTATCACTTATTAATTTATGAACATCACCTATTCCTATTCTCCAGAGATGCTGCCTGACCCGCTGAGTTACTCCAGCCTCGTGTGTCTGCGTTATGGATCATGTCCAGGCAAATTAGATTAGTTTATTCAGGCATCATGTTTACATAGACATAGAAACATAGAAAATAGGTGCAACAGGAGGCCATTTGGCCCTTCGAGCCAGCACCGCCATTCATTGTGATCATGGCTGATCGTCCGCTATCAATAACCCGTGCCTGCCTTCTCCCCATATCCTTTGATTCCACTAGTCCCCGAGAGCTCTATCCAACTCTCTCTTAAATCCATCCAGTGATTTGGCCTCCACTGCCCTCTGTGGCAGGGAATTCCATAAATTCACAACTCTATGGGTGAAAGGTTTAGCATGGACATTGTGGGCTGAAGGGCCTGCACCCGTGTTATACTGTTCTATGTTGAATGTGCTAATAATTGTGTGTGTGTGTGTATGTTATGTGTGTTAAAAATGTTTCTCTCTAATTAACTTTGAGATTAATAGAAATAGTTGACTGAAAGTGATGCAAGTTTTTAATTAGTTCCATTTATTATCGTTACTTGTACCGATGTACATTGACAAGCTTTGTTTTGCATCCTACACTTTCAAGATAGAGCTAGATAGGGCTCTTAAAGATAGCGGAGTCAGGGGATAAGGGGAGAAGGCAGGAACGGGGTACTGATTGGGGATGATCAGCCATGATCGTATTGAATGGTGGTGCTGGCTGGAAGGGCCGAATGGCCTCCTCCTGCGCTTATCCTATCCAAGTAGCTTTTTTGTCACGTACTATCCAGTCAGTGGTTTAGTTTGTTATTAGTGTGGAATATAAAACAATTTATTAATATTTAGTTTATTTCATTTAGTTTATCGATGCAGTGCAGAAACAGGCCCTTCGACCCACCATGTCCGTGCTGTCCAGCGATGCCCCACACATTAATGCCATCCTACACACACTAGGGACAATTTACAATTTTACTGAAGCCAATTAACCTGCAAACCTGCACGTCTTTGAAGTATGTGAGCAAACTGGAGATCCCGGGGAAAACCCACGCAGGTCAGGGGGAGAACGTACAAACTCCATAGAGACAGCACCCGTAGTCGGGATGGAACCCGGGTCTCTGGCGCTGTGAGGCAGCAACTCTACCGCTGCGCCACTATGCTGCCCCGTACGTGTACTGAAGTACAGTGAAAAGCTTTTCTTTGGTGCGTGCTATCCTGTCAGCGGAAAGACCTCTCATGATAACTGTCAAGCCGTCACAGTGAGGCAAGGTTACATAGAAACGTAGAAAATAGATGCAGGATGGAGGCCATTTGGCCCTTCGAGGCTGCCTCGCCATTCATTGTGATCATGGGTGGTCAACATCCACAATCAGTAACCCATGCCTGCCTTCTCCCCACACCCCTTGATTCCGTTAACCCCTAGAGCTCTATCTAACTCTTATTTTAAATTCATCCAGTGAATTGGCCTCTATTGCCTTCTGTGGCAGAGAATTCCACAAATTCACAACTCTCTGGGTGAAAAGGCTTTTTCTCATCGCAGTTTTAAATGGCCTCCCGTTTACTCTTAGACTGTGGCCCCTGGTTCTGGACTCGCCCAACATTGGGAACATTTTTCCTGCATCTAGCTTGTCCAGTCTTTTTATAATTTTATATGTTTCTATAAGAATCCCTCTCATCCTTCTAAATGCCAGTGAATACAAGCCCAGTCTCTCTAATCTTTCCTCATATGACAGTCCCGCCATCCCGTGAATTAACCTTGTGAACCCACGCTGCACTGCCTCAATAGCAAGGATGTCCTTCCTCAAATTAGGAGACCAAAACTGTACACAACACTCCAGGTGTGGTCTCAGCAGGGCCCTGTACAACTGCAGAACTACTCCTGTACCCTAAACAGTTATAATCAAAGATCCTATAGCGGAGCAAGATAGACCACTCCTGCTAAATGCAATGGGCTGACGTGTAGTACGCAACGGAGCGGAACGTGGGCCTTTTTTTCATCCATTTCAGTAACCCGACCCGACCCGACCCAACTCGCAGTTGCGGGGTAACAGTTTGTGTTAATAAATTAAAATTCTGAAAATGAGGAGAAGATTTTTACCAAATAACTTTTATTTTTACAAGGATGTTTCCGTAACCGGCTTCCGTCTCCGCACTAGTATCCTATGGGATCTTTGGTGTGGAGACGGAAGCCGGTTACGGAAATGGGGCCGAAAATTACCCGTGAATCTGCCCATGACCGTACTACATGTTTTTCGTCGAGTGGTCTATCTTGCTCCGTTATAGGATCTTTGGTTATAATGTTTAGTGCAAGATAAAGTCCAGTAAAGTCCGATCAAAGATGGCCGTAGGGGTCAGAAGGTTTGGGAGAGTAACATGACTCTGAATCACTTCTGTTTACTGCCTGGCGTAGGTGGCTGAAGGATGTTTCCACCAACCTAGTCAAGCCTCCAGTTTACACACCCGAGGATGAATTTACCACAGAGAGTGGCTCGGAATTCAGTGAAGGCAAGAAGAAAGGTTTCATCAGTAAAGTGCGAAAAACAATAGGACGATTTGCCGCCCATCGCTGCCAGCAGAAACAGCTCAAGAGTTTTAGCAAGCAGATGGAAAGGAGTTGCGGAGTTGGTGCTTTGAGGAACACAAAGGTCTTGCGATTTCCGGTGAAATGTGATGGTTTTCTGAGGACGAGCAAGTTGACCGACTCTCCGCGGGAGTTCCTGGCAGAGAAAGCACAAAAATGCCTCCAGAATAATCGCTCGTACTCATTCAGAACCAGAGGCAACAGCCCGCCCACCACCCAGGTCAAACAGTTGGCAAATATCGATGAAAATAAGATATTTGCAACGTTCAAGGCTAAACTACAAAAAACAGGTTTGTATTCGGGCAATTGAAATAGGAACTGAATTGGTTCCATGGTCAGATGACATAAATATGATATTTCAAGCCTGCGGCCGCCTGCTTGATATTCTGCAACTAAGTTTAAATTCTGTGTTTTAGTTCAATTTTGTTTGATTTTAATTTAGAGGTACAGCGCGGAAACAGGCCCCTCAGCTCACCGAGTCCGCACCGACCAGCGACCCCCACACATTAACACTATCGTACACCACAGAGGATTGATACATTCAGACCAAGCCAATTAACCTGCAAACCTGCACGTCTTTGGAGTGTGGGAGGAAACCGAAGGTCTCGGAGAAAACCCGCGCAGGTCACGGGGGGGGACAAACAAACTCCGTACAGACGGCGCCCGCAGTCGGGATCGAACCGGGGTCTCCGGCGCTGCAAGCGCTGTAAGGCGGCGACACTGCCGCTGGGCCACCCTGCCGCCCGGTACAGGGTGGCGCAGGACAGGCTCCCGGTACAGCGCAGGAACAGGCTCTCTGGCCCAAAATGCTTGTGCCAAGGAAAGACGCTGAGATAAACGAATCTCATCTGCCTGCACCATCTGGTGATCCATATCCCACCATCCATCATGTTCCCGATGTTGGGGGAGCCCAGAATCAGGGGCCACCGTTTAAGAATAAGGGGTCGGCCATTTAGAACGGAGACGAGGAAACACTTTTTCACCCGTAGAGTTGAGAATCTGTGGAATTCTCTGCCTCAGAAGGCAGTGGAGGCCAATTCTCTGGATGCTTTCAAGAGTGAGTTAGATAGAGCTCTTAAAGATAGCGGAGTCGAGGGATATGGTGAGATGGCAGGGACGTGGTACTGACTGTGGATGATCAGCCATGATCACAGTGAATGGCTCAAAGGGCCAAATGGCCTACTCCTACACCTATTGTCTATTGTCTTTCCATGTACCTGTCTAAAAGCCTCTTAAACACCACCATCGTACCGGCCTCCACCACCACCCGTGGCCGCTCGTTCCTGGCATTCACCACCCTCTGTTGAAAGAAACTAGCTTACACATCTCCTTCGAACTTTGCCCCTCTCCCTAAAGCGATGCTCTCATGTCTTTGACATTTTCACCCTGGGGAAAAATGTTCAGGCAGTCTGCCCCCTCTCTGCCTCTCATGACTTTATATCATGTCTATCGGGTCTCTCCTCAACCTCTGGCGTTGCAGACGAAACAATCCAAGTCTGTCCAAACTCTCCTTGGTGCTAATATTCCCGAATCCAGGCGGCATTCTGGAAAACCTCTTCTGCACCCTCTCCAAAGCCATCGCAAGCTTCCTGCAATGGGCGGGGGGGGGGGGGGGGGGGGGGGGCGGGGTGACCAGAAATACACGTGATGTCAAGCTTTATAGAAAAATATAAAATTATAAAAGGACTGGACAAGCCAGATGCAGGAAAAATGTTCCCAATGTGGGGTGAGTCCAGAACCAGGGGCCACAGTCTTAGAATAAAGGGGAGGTCATTTAAGACTGAGGTGAGAAAAAAACGTTTTCACCCAGAGAGTTGTGAATTTATGGAATTCCCTGCCACAGAGTGCAGTGGAGGCCAAATCACTGGATGGATTTAAGAGAGAGTTAGATAGAGCTCTAGGGGCTAGTGGAATCAAGGGATATGGGGAGAAGGCAGGCACGAGTTATTGGTTGGGGATGATCAGCCATGATCACATTGAATGGTAGTGCTGGCTTGAAGGGCCGAATGGCCTCCTCCTGCACCTGTTGTCTATGTTTCTATGTTTGTCGTCCCTTATGGCATGTGCAAAGTGAAGAAGTTATTTTTAAAGATTTAGGTAAAACTGTTCATATTTCTGTTTACATTTAAAAGGTATTGTGAAATTCTACTAGCAGGGCGGCGCAGTGGTGTAATGGAGCTGCTGCCTTACAGCGCCAGAGACGGGGGTTCGATCCCGACTACAGATGCTGTCTGTACCGAGTTTCTCCCTGTGACCGCGTGGGTTTTCTCCGGGTGCTCTGGTTTGTGTGGGATGGAACAAATGTACGGGTGATCGGTGGTCGGTGCGAACTCGATGGGCCAAAAGAGCCATCCTGCCACACGGTCATAGAGTCATCGATTAATACAGTGTGGAAACAGGCCCTTTGGCCCAACTCCGCCCACACTGGCCCACAATGTCCCAGCCACCCTAGTCCCACTTGCCTGCGCTTGGTCCACAGCCCTCCAAACCTGTCCTATCCATGTACCTGCCCAACTGTTTCTTACACGATGGGATAGTCCCAGCCTCAACTACCTCCTCTGGCAGCTTGTTCCATACACCCACCACCCTTTGTGTGAAAAAGTCACCCCTCAGATTCTTTTCCCCTTCACCTTGAACCTATGTCCACTGGTCCTTGATTCCTCTACTCTGGGCAAAAACACTGTGCATCTACCGATCTAAACAAGACTAGACTGATGGCAGATCATTGTCATGTTCATCTATGGTTCAATGGTTTCCAAATACAATTGAAGCATCAAGTCTAGCTCACGTACGTAAGAAAGAACTGCAGATGCTGGAATTCGGAGCAAAAATGGCAATCTTTTCTTCTTGGGAACTGAACTGCAAGTAGAACAAATTCTCAGGGAGTCTGAAAGGGTCTCGACCCGAAACGTCCCCCTTTCCTTCTCTCCAGAGATGCTGCCTGCCCCGCTCAGTTGCTCCAGCATTTTGCGTCTATCTTCGGTTTAAATCAGCATCTGCAGTTCCTCCCTGCACAAATTGTCAGGGCTGTTTGTGATCTGCAGTTCTGATCCAAAGCCACCAGATGGCAGGCTTAGGCACCAGGAAATCTGCATAGTGAAGGAAGGAACTGCAGATGCTGGTTTACTTCGAAGATAGACACAAAATGCCGGAGTAACTCAGCGGGACAGGCAGCATCTCTGGGTTGAAGGAATGGGTAACGTTTCGAGTCGAGACCCTTCTTCAGACTCAAGAAGGGTCTCGACCCGAAACGTCATCCATTCCTTTTGTCCAGAGATGTTGCCTGTCCCACTGAGTTACTCCGGCATTTTGTGTCTACCTCCTTTAGTTTTTAATTTTATAGATACAGCGCGGAAACAGGCCCTTTGGCCCACCTTCGCTGGTAATGTGACCAGCGATCCCTGCACATTAACACTACTCTCCACACACGAGGGACAATTTTTACATTTACACCAAGCCAATTATCCTACAAATCTGTACGTCTTTGGAGTGTGGGAGGAAACCGAAGATCTCAGAGGAAACCCACGCAGGTCACGGGGCGCTGTAAGGCGGCAACTCTACTGCTGCGCCACCGTGCCGCCCTCTGGCAACTTATTCCATACACCCACCACCCTCTGTGTGAAATCTGTGTGAAGTTTATGCAATATTTTAACCCAACTTTCTTGGACAGCTTAAAAGAAATACATACACTGGTCAGTGGACCATAGATTATTTACCGGAAATGTATAAATCTGAGGCAACTTTCTTTGCAGCAAGAATCCAAGTTGACGTGGATGTTGTGGAGGCTGAAACAGCGAGTATTATCGGAAACAGCCTGATAGTGAGATCTCGGCGCATGTCCCGTCGAGTCTCTGTGACAAGCCTCTCCACTGATCAGCAAAAGGTTTGAACAGTTTGCAATAAGTGAGTTCGGTATTCCGAAAAACGCAAGGAATCATGGGATTTGTCAAAGGTCACTCGCGATAAACATTCTCGGCCCGGAGCAGTGGCGGCCCAGGCCCAGAAGAAGCGCTGACGCCACTGCTCCGGGCCGGTGTCCCGTCAGTCCAGGGCTGTCGGTTAACCCGGCGGGACAGGCAGAGATGAGCTGGAGTTAGCGCTTCTTCTCCACGCTGGCTGTAAGCCTGCGGCCGCCATTGCTCCGGGCAGGTGTCCTGTCAGTCCAGGGTCACCGCGGACATCTCCAGCCGCCCCCGGACAAGGATGGGACACTCGGGAGGGGATGGGGACGGTCCAGTAGCAATTCAACAGCGCTTGCAGCGCCACAGTCCCAGGTTCGATCCCGACTACGGATGAAACGCTGGTCTACATTCATGCAGCAGCACGGCTGCCGAGAATGGTTATCACGAATGACCTATGACCTGGGCATGCGCAGTCGGAATACCGAACTCGCATATTTACATGGAATACTGGCCTTAACAAAATATCCTTTTAACAAATACCCTTCGGAACAACAAATTAACGCACATTTCCTTTCAGGTAGTCGACGCAAGCAAAAGACAGTACCTAAAAATTTTCAAGAAGAAAAAGAGAAATGATGCGGTTCAAACGAGACGACATTCTTTTTTAACAGTAGAAAAGCTTCAAGCCCAAGTAAGCAAATGCATTAATTAATCATTTTGTTGGAGGCTTAAGCTGATGACCAGGGGCTTCTGCTGCCATTGGTTTTGCCAAGACTACATTTGGTGTGTCAAGACTACAACCTGTCACTGACATTTATTCCAGACCATTCATCTAGGATATCTGACTCTGGACTTTAGAGGTACGGCGCGGAAACAGGCCCCAGGGCCCACCGAGTCAGCGCCGACCAGCGCTCACCCCATACACTAGCATTATCCCACACACTAGGGACAATTTACAATTCTTTACCAAAGCGAATTAACCTTCAAACCTGTACGCCTTTGGAGTGTGAGGGGAAACGGGAGCACCCGGGGAAAGCCCACGCAGGTCAAGGGGAGAACGTGCAAACTCCGTACAGACAGCGCCCGTAGTCGGGATCGAACCCTGATCTCTGGCGCGGTACCACTACTATGCAAACTGATATTGGACCAGAGTTCTCAGGCCATTTCATGCATTCACATATCTCAAGTTCATAGAAACATAGAAAATAGATGCAGGAGTAGGCCATTTGGCCCTTCAAGCCAGCAGCATCATTCAATATGATCATGTCTGACCATCCAAAATCAGTACCCCATTCCTGCTTTCTCCCCATATCCCTTGATTCAATGAGCCTAAGAGCTGTATCTTACTCTCTCTTGAAAACATCCAGTGAATTGGCCACCACTGCCTTATGTGGCAGAGAATTTCCCAGATTCACAACTCTCTGGGTCTCAGTCCTAAATGACCTAACCCTTATTCTTAAACCGTTACCCCTGGTTCTCTCTGGACTCCCCCAACATGGGGAACATTTTTCCCTGCATCTAGCCTGTCCAATCCCTTAAGTATTTTATATGTTTCTATAAGATCCCCCTCTCATCCTTCTAACTTCGAGAATATACGCACAGTCGATCCATGCTATCATAAATAGCGTAAGATAATTATTCCTCTTGTCAAGTAATATCTTCAAAACATCTTTATTTCCCCAATCAGGTAAACGATTTAATAGAAACGGCCTCCGAAAAGTCAATGAAATTGCTGGCTCAAAGGCACGCAGAACTCCAGCAGTGCGAATATCTAGGAGATGAAATTCTACAATCGTCCAAACAGTTTCAGCGTATTTCCAGGAAGAGTGCCCGGAAGTACAAATGGAAGAAGTGTTTGCTGTGTGGATGCTGCTGCTGAATCAGCTTCTTCATTCTGGTAACATGTTTGTGGAAGTAACTTTCTCTACAGGTCCACCCACCAGGTTTTCCGGCATCTGGTGGTCCGGCACCTCCTTTAATCCGGACAAAATTAAGAGGAGGCGCTTGAAATCCTCCTCCCCCGCACATGTGTCAGAATGAGGCCCCTTGCCGCCCCCCCTCCGGGGCTCTGGAAGGCTGGAGCCAGCAGATCCGTTCCCATTGCCGACATCCGAGGTCGACTTTGCGGGCCGGTATCTCGGCACCCCAGGCGGATCGTTCCGGTACCGTCGGACACCTCTCGGAGTGCCGTCAAGCGCTCAACGTCAAATGAGACTTATACCACAATTACTGGAAACCTTCCTTTCATTCAGAGCGTTTGTCGAAGGATGAGGGGAAAACCTCATTGAAACGTACAGAATAGTGAAAGGCTTGGATATAGTGGTTGTGGGAAGATTTTTCCAATAGTGGGAGAGTCTAGGACTAGAGGTCATAGCCTCAGATTTAAAGGAGCTTTTTTCAGGAAGGAGATGAGGAATTTCTTTAGTCAGAGGGTGGTGAATTTGTGGGATTCTTTGTCAGAGAAGGCTGCGGACGTCAAGTCAGTGGAGATATATTTAAAGCAGAGATAGATAAGATTCTTGATTAGTACGGGTGTCAGAGGTTATGGGGAGAAGGCAGGAGAATGGTGTTAGGAGGGAGAGAGATAGATCATCCATGATTGAATGGCGGAGTAGACTTGATGGATCGAATGGCCTAATTCTGCTCATATAATACTTATGATCTTATGAACCCTGAGATCAACACATTTTTGCCTGACATTTAATTTTTGATTTATCATGAAACGTGCTTTATTTTGTAGTTTAAGCAAAACAAAATTGGCAATGATTGTATTGTTGAATCAAGCCTTACAGCGCCAGAGACCCGGGTTCGATCCCGACTACGGGTGCTGCACGTACG
Organism: Okamejei kenojei; assembly: GCA_035221665.1. Classification (NCBI taxonomy): domain Eukaryota; kingdom Metazoa; phylum Chordata; class Chondrichthyes; order Rajiformes; family Rajidae; genus Okamejei; species Okamejei kenojei. The sequence continues at coordinate 52,189,129 of CM069146.1, read as the reverse complement.
GAGTTTGTACGTTTGCCCGCTTACCGCCTGTATTTTCTCCGGGTGCTCCGGTTTCCTCCCACACTCCAATGATGCACAGGCTTGTAGGTTAATTGGCTTGGTATAATTGTAAATTGTCCTGGTGCGCAGGATCGTGCTAGTTTAGTTTAGAGATACAGCGCGGTAACAGGCCCTTCGGCCCACCAAGTACGCGCCAACCAGCGACCCCTGCACACTAACACCATCCTACACACGCTAGGGACAACTAGCAATTATGCCAAGCCAATTAACCTACAAACCTGTACATCTTTGGAGTGTGGGAAGAAACCGGAGATCCAGAGATCGGACGAGTATAGAAGTTGGGAGGCCGCGTTTAGAGTATTGTGTTCAGTTTTCGGCATCTTGTTATAGGAAAGATGTTGTCAAGCTGGAAAGGGTACAGTGAAGATTTACGCGGATGTTGCCAGGACTAGAGGGTCTGAGCTATAGGGAGAGGTTGAGTAGGCTGAGACTATTCCTTGGGTCACAGGAGGATTAGAGGTGATCTTATAGAGGTGTATAAAACCATGAGAGGTAGATGCACAGTCTCTTGCCCAGAGTAGGTGAATCGAGGACCAGAGGACATAGGTTTAAGGTGAAGGGAAAAAGATTTAATAGTAATCCGAGGAGTAACATTTTCACACAAGTGGTGGTGGGTGTATGGAACAAGCTGCCAAAGGAGGTAGTTGAGGCTGGGACTAACTCAATGTTTAAGAAGGTTAGACAGGTACATGGATAGGACAGGTTTGGAGGGATATGGGCCAAATGCAGATAGGTGGGACCTGTGTGGCTGGGATATGTTAGCCGGTGTGGGCAAGTTGGTCCAAAGGGCCTGTTTACACAATGTATCACTCTATGACTATGATCCCGGAGAAATTCCCACGCAGGTCACGGGGAGAACGTAGAAACTCCATACAGACAGCACCCATAGTGAGGATCGAACCCGGTTTCTGTCGCTGTAAGGCAGCAACTCTACTGCTGTGCCAACTGGTGTACGGGGATCGCTGACCGGCACGGACTCAGTGGCTCGAAGGGTTCCCGTTTCCATGCTGTATCCCTAACAAAACTAGCCGCATTTTTAAAAAACTTAATGCCATGTTCCACTTTATCATGTTCATCTACATAAACCGACACAAACCTACTTTACCAATGCTTACAAAATGTCTTGCATGGTTCTGACAATGACTGCATTATAAATACAGAGAGGCAACACAGTTATAGGCAGGCCGCCAGTTCTGCCCATTACCTAATGTTCCTTTCTTGAATACTAACGCCCGTAATGAGTAGAGAAACAAAGGACATCGCAAAGTGTGGCTTTTAAAAAAAAAACCATAAGACTTTTATTATCGAACGTTATCACAGCACAAAATACTTGAAGCAGGCCACTCTTTAGATGTCACAGTCAAAAAGATGCAGTTTCTACTGGGCGAACCACACTATCATCTCCGCAACACCTGTGAACTTCTGCAAATAAACGCTAGCTGTTTCAACTTTCAGTACACGCAGGTTTACTAAGAAACCTGGTAAAACAAACAAAGTCAGATGTACAGAAAATAAAAAGTGTCTTTCTCATTTGGAAAAATTCAGGTTTTCTTCTGAATAATAATTTCATTCCCATTTACACCGACTTTGTATTTCTATATTTTTACTTTCAATGCACGTCACAAAAATAATGGACAGAATGTAAAATTTGTACTGTAAGTTAATGAGTACGTTTTTATATATTTATTTCCCACATTTTTTGTTCCAAGAATCTTTTTATTAGTGAACAAAGTCAGTGGGATTTCTTTACCTATTTGGATGTTGAAAGCTTCGGGGATTTTAGGGTGAGGTATTAAATATTTCCCCCATTATAAAATAACATGTCGTTATAATACACAACCCCACAGCTTCACTACTGTCCATTTTGAATCTCCATCCGTGTTTCCGGAGAATCTTCACCGTCTGACAATTTTTCATCACCTAGATGAGAATACAAAGCTGTATTACAAATAGTGTTACTTTTCATACACTGTAACGCTAAACAAAGAGTGCTTAATAGTCGTATGCACTGACCACGGAACAATCACATTTTGTTTTTTGTGATAGGAGCAGAATTAGGCCATTCAGCCCATCAAGTCAGCATACTCCGCCATTCAGTCATGGCCGATCTATCTCTCCCTCCTAACCCCATTCTCCTGCCTTCTCCCCATAACCCCTGGCACCCCGACAAATCTAACTTACGGCAGCATTACCGACCTGTAAACACAATACACAGATAATATATAACCAATAAATTAATAAGCACAATACTAGTGAACAAAACCTGTAGTCTTTAGTACAACCCATAGGTATTCATAGTTTGTGGTTGGTTTCAAGGGGTCACAGTCTAAAGATAAGGGGGAATTCCTTTAGGACCGAGATGAGGAAAACATTTTTCACACAGAGAGTGGTGAGTCTCTGGAATTATCTGCCACAGAAGGTAGTTGAGGCCAGTTCATTGGCTATATTTAAGAGGGAGTTAGACGTGGCCCTTGTGGCTAAAGGGATCAGGGGGTATGGAGAGAAGGCAGGTACAGGATACTGAGTTGGATGATCAGCCATGATCATATTGAATGGCGGTGCAGGCTCGAAGGGCCGAATGGCCTGCTCCTGCACCTATTGTCTATGTTTCTATGTTTTGTGAAGTGTTCAAGAGCCTATGTACTTTCCCGACTCTAGCATTCCTTCTATTAACTTTCTCGTGTAAAATGCTCAGACTGAATGAAACTTTAGAACAACCAACAGAGGCACTGAACCCCAATATACTCACCTGCATCCAAATCATAGTTTGTGCAAGAAAGAACTGCAGGTGCTGGTTAAAATTGAAGGTAGACACAAAATGCTGGAGTAACTCAGCGGGTGAGGCAGCATCTCTGGAAAGAAGGAATGGGCGACCTTTCGGGTCTGAAGAAGGGTCTCGATCCGAAACCAGATATGCTGCCTCATCCGCTGAGTTACTCCAGCATTTTGTGTCGACTTCCAAATCATACTTGTTTAGTTTAGTTTAGGTTAGAGCTACAGCGCGGAAACAGGATCTTCGGCGATCAGCGATCCCCGCACATTAACACCACCCTACACACACTAGGGGCAATTTACATTTTTATACCAAGCCAATTAACCTACAAACCTGTACGTCTTTGGAGTGTGGGAGGAAAGATCTCAGAGAAAACCCACGCAGGTCACCGGAAGAATGTACAAACTTCGCACAGACAGCACTGTAGCCAGGACGGAACCCGGGTTTCTGGAGCTGTAAGGCAGCAACTCTACCGCTGCGCCACCTATTCTGCACCCGCTATTCTGCACTATTTTGCCTTGTCTACGAAAGCTCATTCCAGCAACAGACAGATTAAAAAAAAATCAAAAGGCATATCTCCAGTTCAGGTGGTAAGGGAGTGTTATTCCCTTCAACGCCCCATATCTGCGATTAGATGTGGTTTGTGCAGCCGGGACTTGGTCGGTCGGGCGGGCGAGGGGAGGGACGTCAGTCGTTGGGCCGAGCCGTTCGAGGGTGACGGAGGAGGCCCTGCAGCATCCTGGGGCTCGGCTGGAGCGAAAGCTGCTCCAGTACATCCAGGGAGTGGACCGCACTTTGGACTTTTGCAAAAGTCGCTAAAATATAGCATCCTGTGCACGTGTGAGCGATGCAAAAAGTATTTCACTGCAGTGCACACGTGGACATTTTCTTTATATGGAGAAGAAGTCAAGAAGGTTTGGTGCACCCCCTTTATTATCTGAATGTATGCTATTTGGGTGCTAAGGCTAAAACTGTTCACAGTACCTCGGTACACGTGACAATAAACTAAACTGAACTATTATGGGTGGATTTTCTTAATTTATCGAACTTCTTGTTCATTATGTTATCTATTGCTACATTTACATATTCAATGTGCTGCTACATATATGAATGTCATTGTTTTGATTTGGGACATATGACAATCTGTGTGTATTGCGTTCACGTGATAATAAAACACACTTGACTCTTGATTATGGGACAAAGACGTCACAAAATCTCCCCCTCCGCACTGCTTCTTGCGGCTACACAATTCTCAACTTTTGCGTCCCTGAGCTTAACAATCCACGCTACGTTTTACCACACTGTACAAAGGGTACGCAGTCAGTCTGAATACTACAGTAGACCCTCGTTATAACAGACCATGGGGGGAGGGGGATGGGGTCCGTTACTGCCGATTGTCCACTATAACCGAGGAACGGCTCACTCCAGGGCTACATTGTTCCTGGCAATTGTTGGTCAGTGTTGTCTCTGTGAAACAAATAGGTTGTTTCCAAATACATTTTGTTTTAAACAGCTAAAAATGATTTTATTTTTGTTTACTTCAAATTTCAAAAGCATTGGCGGTGTTCTGAAACAGACAGTCCGTAATAACCAAATTCCGTTAGGAAGAGGTCTGTATAAACAAGGGGTTACTGTACAGATCATTTGCACCCAAACTGAACACATGTTTCTGGCTACGAGACATTGAATATCACATGACTGCATTGTACAAATTCCCTGTATACACACAGGCGATAACTTACTTTCCAATGTTTGCTGTAGTTCATGAATCGTGCTGAGTAGAACGTGGAACTGTTTTCTTCTCAATTCAAGCTAGTATTAACAGAATTGTGGTTAGAAATGCTAATTCGAGGGATTTTTTTTTTAAAAGCATAAAAGGTGTGCTCAGAGCATAACATTACCTTATCTTCAACATTTTCTTTAATATGAGAAAGATGTTCGAGTTCCTTACCCAGGGCATCCAATTGCCTAGAAATTAATCATAATACTTAGCAAGGAACAACATTTTCTAAAGACTTTTTAACATGTTCCGAGATTAACAGTGAAATGTTTAAAATGTTTTTTCTCAACGTTGCTCTTTCACCCTGGTCGTGTCTTTTCCTCCCATCCTTGACTGTCCTCGATTAAGTTCATGGCATGATGGTCCTTGCAACTGACAGCTCCATAACAGCACAACTGTTCACTGGTGGTCTCACCAGTACACTTTAGAGATACAGTGTGGAACAGGCCCTTCGGCCCACCGAGCCCGTGCCGACCAACGATCACACTACACATACGTTCGGGGCAATTTTACCACAGTCAATTAACCCATAAAACTGTAGGTCTTTGGAGCGTGGGAGGAAACCAGGGCACCCAGAGAAAACCCACGCTGTCACAGCACCCGTAGTCAGAATTGAACCCGGGTCTAGGGGTGGGAGATTGCAACCTTCAAGTGGTCCACCCCGTTTCAACAAATGCAATCAACCTGGCGTGCACAAACAGAAGATCAAACAGAACAAGGTGTCTTACAACTTTAGGCTGTGCATGCCCTATACGCAAGAAGAAGAAGAACCCGGGTCTCTGGCACTGTAAGGCAGAAACTCTACATCTGTGCCACTGTGCCGCCCATTTAGCCACTGATTATTGGACTACTCATCGTTAAGTCAAGTCAAATGTCTACATGGCCAACTGCTGCCTGCCCATGCACAGTCCATTTACCAAAATTTCAGAACTAGTGATTACTTTTGTTACTCCACTTTACATTTGCAAACACGATTGAAAAGTCGCAAAATTATTCATGCCACTTACTGTAAAGTGTCATGTCTATCAGGATGCAGTTGGATCACTTTTGCTAATGCATCATATTCTGTAAAAACACAACGCAAAAATATTAAAAAATTGATTTTTAAGTAAACAAAATGAAAAACAATTAACTAATTGGTGCTCATTCAGTTCACAATAAAGTCTGAAGTAGGGCCCTGACCTGAAACATCACCCATCCTTTTTCTCCAGCATATTAGTTCAGCCAGATACAGCGTGGAAACAGGCCATTCGGCCCACCGAGTCCGTGCCGACCAACAATCACCCGTACACCAGTTCTATGTTATTCCAATTTCACATCCTATACACTAGGGGGAATTTACACATCCAATAAACCTACAAACCCGCACGTCTTTGGAATATAACCATATAACAATTACAGCACAGAAACAGGCCCTCTCGGCCCTTCCAGTCCGTGCCGACCATTTGTTTTCCCCTAGTCCCATCTACCTGCTCCATTCCCTCCATACCCCTCCATTCCCTTCACGTCCATATACCTATCCACTTTACTTTTAAATGTTAAAATCGATCCTGCCTCCACCACTTCTGCTGGAAGCTCATTCCACACAGCCACCACCCTCTGAGTAAAGAAGTTCCCCCTCACGTTACCCCTAAACTTCTGTCCCTTAATTCTCATGTCATGCCCTCTTGTTTGAATCAATGGGAAAAACGTATCCATGTCAACTCTGTCTATCCCTTTCATCATTTTAAAGACCTCAATCAAGTCCCCCCTTAACCTTCGGCGCTCCAAAGTAATAAAGACCTAACTTGTTCAACCTTTCTCTGTAACAGAGTTGCTGGAACCCTGGCAACATTCTAGTAAATCTCCTCTGTACTCTCTCTATTTTGTTGACATCCTATAACTAGAGGACCAAAATTGTACACCATACTCCAGAATTGGTCTTACCAATGCCTTGTACAATTTTAACATTACTTCCCTACTCCTATATTCAATGCTCTGATTTATAAAGGCCAGCACACCAAAGGATTTCTTTACCACCCTATCTACATGCGATTCCACCTTCAGGGAACTATGCACAGTTATTCCTAGATCCCTCTGTTCCACAGCATTCCTCAATTCCCTACCATTTACCATGTACGTCCTATTTTGATTTGTCCTGCCAAGATGTAGCACTTCACACTTAACAGCATTAAACTCCATCTACGATCTTTCAGCCCACTTTTCCAAATGGCCAAATCTCTCTGTAGACTTTGAAAATCAATGTGGGGACCAGAGCACCCGGAGAAATCCCATGTGGTCACAGGAAGAACGTACAAACTTCATAGAGACAGCACCCTGAGTCGGGATCGAACCCTGGTCTCTAGCGCTGTAAGGTAGCAACTCTACCGCTGCGCCACCGTGCCGCCCCACCTCAATACCAGTCTGCCATTATTTTCATCAGCATGATCCAAGCCATTCTGAAAAGTTTCTATTAAACTGACACCCCGTTATGTTATTCGTGTGCACACTCTCATTTGATAACAACAGGCCATTTTGTTTAGTTCCGCCAGTTTATTTTGAATTGTTGAAGAAATATTACCTTGACGATTTTTCCGAATTCGCTTTGCTTGTTGAATCTGTTTTTTACATTCTGTAATCTTGTCGTGAGCAGCTGAGATGTTACTTTCTGAAAGTGACACAGTTTCCTCGGTAAGCATCAAAATAAATTTCATGTACATAAATTATTTTGCTCACAAAAGAATAGCTTCTGTGGCAGTCAAGATTACAATAAAATAAGAGCAGTTACTCTTTAACCACAAACTATTAGGACACAGTGTACTTGTTGGCAGGATATTTTCTTCAGAAATTTTTGGCACTTCTTTTGAGCTTCCACTAACTATACAATCCCTGATGCATGCAAGATAAACTTTTATATGCGAAAGTTCTAATGTAGTGATCAATAATGCTAATTATCATAAGTAAAGATTCACGCTCCGAAAGTTCCACTCTAAATTTATAGGATAGGATGATGGATAGGATAGGGTAGGATAAGATAGGTAGGATAAGATAGGTAGGTAGGTAGAAAGGTAGGTAGATAGGTAGGTAGATAAATAGATAGATAAGTAGATAGATAGGTAGAGCCACAATTTTATTTATCTGTCTGTCTGTCTGTCTGTCTGTCTGTCTGTCTGTCTGTCTGTCTGTCTGTCTGTCTGTCTGTCCGTCTATCCATCTATCTCTAAAACTCTCATCTTGTTTGTTTGTCTGACTGGCTGTCTGTCTGTTTGTGATATCCTGAAATTATGCCAAAACGGTACATGATAGTGCTACAATTTTTGGACCACCTTACTCACCATTGGCCTGTGGTGTGTTGTATCACGTTTTGTTCAGATTGATGATATATTTGACAAGTTATTCACATTTTAAACTTTACGAAACCCCAGTTTGACAAAAAAAAGTTCCACTGGCAGTTAGTATGACGTCACAATAGGATCTAATTTACATAAACTGCCCGTCAGCAGTGTTCCTCCCCACAATGACATCACAATGGGATCTCATTTACATTAAAAGTAACTCAGTTTTCAAAAACACAGCAGCTTCCACCTTCCAATGGCGTCAAGGGGGGTAGGGAGGGGAGAGCAGTTATGGAGGGAGGGAGTGACTGAGGGTAGGAGAAAGGAGAGGGAGGGAGAGGTGAGGGAGGGAAGGAGTGGGAAGGGGAGGAGATGGGAAAGGAGGGGAGGAAGTGTTGGGGATAAGGGGGAATGGAGGAGGATAGGGGTAGGAAGAGGGATGGCGAGGCGCACTTTGGGAGGGTTGCCGTGACTCACGTCACAACGGGGATCTCTGGCATCACAACGGGAACCCGTCAGCCACACCTGCGCAGTTGGGGGCTATGGGTGAGTGGTGGAATATTGTGTTCGGGGACAAGCCCTCTCATGTGTCAGGGACCCAACGGATCCCACTTGGTCTCGTCTTGCACTAAATGTTAGTCCCTTTATCTACCAATCGGTGGAAGCCAGTGCCATCTCCTTTGCTGCCGTGTGTTGGGGCAGCGGGGCAAAGGCCATGGACGCCAATAGGATTAACAAACTCATCAGGAAGGCTGGCTCCGTCCTGGGGGCGGAGTTGGATTCACGGGAGGTGGTCTTAGAGGGGAGGATACTCCTCAAACTGCTGAGAATTCTGGCCAATACAGCTCACCCCCTCCACGACACACTGGTCAACCTGAGGAGCACCTTCTGCAACAGACTGGTTCACCAAGATGCAGCACAGAACGTCACAGGAGATCCTTCTTCCTCATGGCTATCAAACTGTACAACTCCTCCCCCTTCTGTCGTGGGGTAGACTGACTCCCACCCCCCAATCTTTGCACATCCCCAATCCTTTCCACTCGTCGCTTTAATTTCATGCTTCATGCATTTTGTTTGTTTATGACTGTTGGCAGAACAATTTGCCTCCTTGGATAAATAAAGTTCTATCGTATTGTATTGCATGTATCGGCACACTGTGGACTTTAGGCCTTTCGACCCAACAATCCCATGCCAACCAAAATAGTCCCACCTGCCCGTGTTTGGCCCATATCCCTCTAAACCTTCCCTAGCCATCTATCTGTCCAAGTGCCTTTTAAATGCTGTTATAGTACCTGCCTTAACTACCCCCTCTGGTAGCTCGTTCCATACGCCCACCCCACCCTCAGTGTGAAATCTCTTGTGAAGTTTACGAAATCTCTTAACCCAAATTTCTTGGACAGCTTAACAGAAATACTTACATTGCAAAGTTCCCTTTATCGTGTATCTGTACACTGAACGGCTTGGTTGTAATCTTGTACAGTCTTTCCGCTGACCGGATAGTGTGCAACAAAAAAGCTTTCCGCTGTGCCTCGGTACACATGACAATGATAAACTATACTTTGCCATAATCATTTCCACCGGCTAAAGCTCAATAAAACCATGGCTTTTGTTCCTGTTACCCATGGCATTAACTTTTCTTCCTGTTCTGGTGTCTGTCTCACATGGAGGGAGATGTTTGCAGACACACCTTCATCTTCAGCACCAGGCCTTGCTTCTAACCCGATTTGCCCTTTGTTACACGCTGCGTCTTGTTGGTCACTTTTACCCTTCTCTGCTTAAACGCCACCGAAACCTTCATTCACATCTTTGTAAATATACGCTGGGCCATAAAACATTGGATGCCAGCTTTCTGATCACCATACTCCATAGACATTTCAGCCCATCCCGTCCATGCCGACCAAGTCAGTACACTGGGCTCACTACATTTGGTCCACTGCCCTCTGAACAGTGCCTGTCCAGATATCTGGCCAAATGTCTTTTAGTGTGTTTTAGTTTTAGAGATACAGCGCGGAAACAGACCCTTCGACCCACCGGGTCTGCGCCGACCAGCGATCCCCGCACATGAACACCATCCTACACAGACACTCGGGACAATTCTAACATTTGCCAAGCCAATCAACCTACAAACCTGCACATCTTTGGAGTGGAGGAAACCGAAGATCTCGGAGAAAACCCATGGGGAGAACGTACAAACTCCGTACAGACAGCACCCGTAGTCGGGATCGGACCCATGTCTCCGGCGTTGCATTCGCGGTCAGGCAGCAACTCTACCGCTGCGCCATCGTGACCTTCGTACAAGTGACAATAAACTAAACAAAACCTAAACTAAACTCATTCCAGATACAGACTACCCTCTGAGTGAAAGGTTGCTCCCGAGGTCCCTCTTAAATATCTCCCCCCTCACCTTAAGCCTTTGCCCTCTAGTTTTAGAATCCTCTACCCTGGTAAAAAAGACTGCGAGCATTCACTTTATCCATGCCCCTCATGATACTGCACACCTCAATAAAGTTAAACCTCAGCATCCCACACTCCGAAGAAGAAGGTCCCAGCCTGTACAACCGCTCCCTATAATTCAAGTGCACAAGCCCAGATTTTCAGATACCCTTCCCATCTCAGCACACACCTGATTACAGTAAGAAAGAACTGCAGATGCCGGTAAAATCAAAGGCAGACACAAATGCTGGAGTAACTCAGCGAGTCAGACAGCATCTCTGGAGAGAAAGAATAGGTGACCTTCCGGGTCGAGACGTTTCGGGTCTGAAGAAGGGTCTCGACCCAAAACGTTACCCATTTCTTCTCTCCAGAGATGCTGCCTCACCCGCTGAGTTACTCCAGCATGTTGTGTCTACCTGACTCCCTGCTTGAACATTGATTCTGTTTTGTAACTTATTTAATACATAGCTTAAATAAAATTCCATCGCCCTAAAACGACTAAATAAATATTTTTTCCATAAGCAACAGTTAACAAAAAAACTTCACACTATGAACTTCATCTGAACCACCTACCACAACTGGCGAGCAGTCCTGAACTACTATCGGACTATCTTTGATCACTTTACTGGCTTTACCTTGCACTAAGCGTTACTCCCCTATCATGTGGACGGCTCGATTGTAATCATGTATTGTCTTTCCGCTGACTGGCGAGCACTCAACAAAAGCTTTTCACTGTACCTCGGTGCACGTGACAATAAACTAAACCGAACAGAACTGAAGGATATAGTTTAACCCAGCACCAACCCATATATCCAAGCAGTGACTAAATGTTGTTCAGCATGTTTATGCTACCATTTTAATGGGCTTTTTTTCCTTACCTATGTCTTTAGATATTTTCTCATAGTTGAGCATTTCCCTCAGGTTCATATCATACACGAGCAATGTTTTTCCCATCGAAAACTCGCACTGGCCCAAGGTGCCAAGCATCCGCTGGTGCTGACTATACCTGAACAACAGAAGTAAAAATTGTAAAGGAACTGTCCATTTTCATCAGGATCAGCTGCAGGAAAATAAGCTTCATCAAATAAACTTTTAGGGGGCACCACAGTGACACAGCGGCAGAGCTGCTGCCTCACAGCGCCAGAGACCCAGGTTCAATCCTGGCTACGGGCGCTGTCTGTACAAAGCTTATACGTTCTCCCTGTGACCGCGTTGGTTTTCTCCAGGCGCTCCGGTTTCCGCCCACACTCCAAAGACATGCAGGTTTGTAGGTTAATAGGCCTGTGTAAATTGGCTTCGATACAAATTATAAATTGTCCCTAATATGTAGGATAATGCTAGTGTGCGGGGTGATCGCAGGTCGACGTGGACACAGTGGGCCGAAGGGCCTACTAGCACGCTGTAAAGTCTAAAGTAAAACTCGAGGAAGCCCTCTGTGGCTCAGTAGGTTTTGTTAGTGAACAGCTGAGCTAATAGATGGAGGCGCAACTTAGATACTGCAGATGCTGGAATCTTGAGCAAAACACAAAATGCTGGAGGAACGCAGTGGGCCGGGCTGCATCTGGGGAGGGGAATGGACAGGTGACGTTTCTGGTTGGGATCCTTCTTCAGACTGTTTGGAATAGGGAGAGAGAAAGCTGGAAAAGTGACAGGAAAAAGAGGCTGGCAAATGATAGGTGGCATTCAGTAAGGGTGGGAGGGGATGATAGCCAGGTGACGGGAGTACTGACCTCGGGTGCTGCCTCTGTGGAGTTTGCACGTTCTCCCTGTAATTGCATGGGTTCCCTCCGGTGGCCAAGTTTCCTCTCACATCCCAAAGACGTGTGGGTTTGTTGGCTAATTGGCTACTGTAAATTGTTCCCAGCATGTGGGGGGTGGATGTGAAATTGGTATAACATAGAACAGGTGTGAACTGCAGATGCTGGTTTAAACCGAAGATGGACACAAAAAGCTGGAATAACTCAGCGGGACAGGCAGCATCTCTGCAGAGAAGGTATGGGTGATGTTTCGGGTCGAGACCCTTCCTCAGACTAAAGTCTGTTTTGTATAAATTAATTAAAACTACTGATTCATATATTAAAAATATATGCACCAAATGTCACAATTATAGCCATCTATAACCTCCTTATGAAATATTGTCTGAAGAGGGGTCTCACCCCGAAAAGTCACCCATTCCTTCTCTCCAGAGATGCTGCCTGTCCCACTGAGTTACTCCAGCTTCTTGTGTCCATCTTTGCTGTGAACGGGGTGATCCATGGTCAGCAAGGACTCGGTATGTCGGAGGGCCTCTTCTCATGCTTGTATATCTCTAAACGTGAAACACGTAGACTGGTTGGAATGAATATCATACGATTCTACGTAATCCCATGCAGCGATTGCCGGTGAAGTTCCAATGTCCCTAGTCACAACATTGGTATGTAGAAGTGTTGGTGTGACATTGTCACTTCCGTTATGCCATCGCCACCAATACAAAGAAATAGCCTTAACTGGCAATATGTTGAACTTCTGATCCCTAATCTTAATGATTAGCTCTAAATTACAGAATTAAAATACTCAATAACACTAGGCCTCTGTACAATCATTTTTGATGGCAATGGAATCAGATACAAAAATTATTGTAACCCCCCCCCCCCCCCCCCTCCCTTTCAAACAATAATGTTCAAGGGCATAAGTAGTTTAGAGATACAGCACGGAAACAGGCCCTTCGGCCCACAGAGTCCGTGCCAGCGATCCCCAAACATTAACACCGTCCTACACACCAGGGGCAATTTACAAATTTACTGAAGCCAATTAATCTGCAAACCTGTACGTCATTAGAGTGCGGGAGGAAACCGGAGAAAACCCACGCAGGTCACGGGGAGAACGTACAAACTCCGTACAGACAGCACCCGTAGTCAGGATCGAGCCCTGGTCTCTGGCGCTGCGCCACCTTGCCGCCCTTTCGGAGTTTAAATTAAAACTAAATATCACGTGAACAAATGTTGGAATCTATTGTAAAACAAGTGATTCAAAAGGATTTAATGAATAAAAGAAAAGAAATCCAAACCAAGCATATATTTACTTTTAAAAAAAAAATCATATTTCACACTGTCTTCGAAATTCTGTCAAATTATAAGATGGAATTTGATGGAGTACATAATGCAACTTTTGAAAGTCATGTAAATGAGCCAACTTGGGTACAGGACTTGAAAGAACTCATGGCTTGATATTCAATGGCGACTGGTATTGGGTCCATAGGGAATCCATGGCTATCTGCAAAGCCTACAGCAGTCCCAATGAACTTCAGTGCCTCCTCGCCATCGCGTGGAAGTCACAAACGTGCTTTAGTTTAGTCTTTAAAGATACAGTGTGGAAACAGGCCCTTCGGTCCACCGAGTCCGCACGAACCAGCGATCACCCCATACACTAGCACTATCCTCCACAGTAGGGACAATTTTACCAAAGCCAATTAACCTACAAACCTGTCCGTCTTTGGAATGTGAGAGGAAACCAGAAAAGGCCCATGCAGTCACGGGGAGAACGTAAATAAAAAACTCCGTACAGACAGCACCAGCAGTCAGGATCGAACCCGGGTCTCTGGTGCTGTAAGGCAGCAACTCTATCATTGTGCCACCCCTGACTTCTCACTTTGCCCCAAGACTCACCATTGAATCAAGGGGCTAGTTATAACCCATGAAATGTAACTGGCTCTTCAACTTTACAGTAACTTAGGAGCATATCTGAGCAAAGCTTCATTAATCCCAGCCTGCCCACGCCGACCAACATGCCCCAAGTATATAAACCCCGCCTGTCTGCATTTGGCCCAAATCCCTCTAAACCTGTCCCATCCATGTACCTGTCCAAATGCCCACATTTACCTGCAATATAAAATATACCAGTACAAAATTCTCCTGGAATAATAATTATTATATAACTACACGATGGAAAAAAAAGGTCCAGTTATTAACCTTATTTAATCGATCTAAAACACATTTAAAATTAGTTAATGAAAGGATACCGATCATTATCTATGATAAATATGATTACAGCAAAAAATTATACAAATTGTTTCCCAACACATTACAATATAACCTCATCATTTGTGATCCTTCCACTAATGGCAGATCAGGATGTGCAATGTAATTAAAACTAATGTCGTACCCCTCCTCTTGAGATCCAGAATTACACCATTTAATGAAGCTTTTCAGAAGCAGGTTAATTCGCCGGTCATCTCCAGCACCATCTCCATCTATCAGAAGCCGCTTACGTATCACTTCATCTGAAAGAGAATTATTTTACGCAGGGTGATAACATTCACTTGTTTTCTAATCACATTGGTTCCATTTTAGATTAATGCATTACCCAATTTAATAGGATTAAATGCACTCAAATGCGCTTGCACTTCCCAGCTGTTATTAGGCAACGGAATCATCTTGATAATTGCTCGTTTCTGGGCTTCCCCCCAGTCTGGTTTCAGTAAAAACACTGAATCAAGCACTTGAAATAACTAAAGTTTATTTTACCAAAAGCGCGTCACAGATCAAACACTGTACCTATCCCCACCATGGGTTCGATCCCCGCGTCTGTCTGTTCAAGCTCTAGGCCTCGCGCAGACAGAGACACTCCAGAAGTTCTCCAGAAGATCGACCTTGGGCCTCGTGATGAAAGATCCTACAGCGGAGCAAGATAGACCACTCCTTCCAAATGCAATGGGCTGACGTGTAGTACGCAACGGAGCGGAACGTGGGCCTTTTTTTCATCCATTTCAGTAACCCGACCCGACCCGACCCGCAGTGTAATCAACGTTGCGGGGGAACAGTTTGTGTTAATAAATTATAATTCTGAAAATGAGGAGAAGATTTTTCCCAAATAACTTTTATTTTTACGAGGATGTTTCCGTAACCGGCTTCCGCCTCCGCACTAGTATCCTGTGGGATCTTTGGCGCGGAGACGGGAGCCGGTTACGGAAATGGGGCCGAAAGTTACCCATGAATCTGCTCATGCCCGTACAACGTCTTTTTCGCCGAGTGGTCTATCTTGCTTGTTATAGGATCTTTGCTCGTGATCACGGCCTTTTATTAGCCACGCGAACCTGAGGGCCGAACCACACAGGGGGTTGTCTTACAATTACCCAATAACAGATATCGATTAACCCCATACATAACAGATGTTTCCCTAACCCAATGATACAACCCCATACTTAACAGATGTTTCCCTAACCCAGCTCAATACATTGTATTCACAACGGACTTCGAGATGAAGTCAACTATTGAAACAATTACCCTGATTTATAGAGCCTTCAGACAAGGCTCAACACCCCATCCAATACACATCCAGCAGAGTCAGATTCTGTAACATTATATACAACCTATTTACAATATGTATATCTAGTTTGCAACCACCCAATCCATTCTATGCATTTTGCCCTGTTGCATATGAATTGTATCTAAGCTCCAGACTTTCTGCCACCTCTCACAGCTTGTCCAAGTTCTGCACAGAGCTTTCCCAATTTGACCAAATCTCCCAGCAAGCCCTGAAACTTAACCCCATTTTGAAGTCCTGACTGGTCCAATTTAGCCAGGATTAACAATCCTACCACAACCAGAGAGCGGTCCTGAACTACTATCTACCTCTTTGGTGACCCTCGGATTATCCTTGATTGGACTTTGCTGGCTTTACCTTGCACTAAACGTCATTCCCTCATTTTGTATCTATACACTGTAAATGGCTCGATTGTAATCCTGTATTGTGTTTCCTCTGACTGGTTAGCACGCAACAAAAGCTTTTCACTGTACCTTGGAATGCATGACAATAAACTAAACTGAACCAATGCATTTATAATCATTTGCACCTTTTCTTTATTTAAAGTAATTGCTGATAAATGCTTATACATCGTTATGAATATAACATTGATCATTCAAGCACGATGTTATTTTCAAAACAATTATATTATTCTTGGCATAATTAGTTTAAAACGCAGCGCTAACATGATCACATTGATTAGTACGGGTGTCAGAGGTTATGGGAAGAAAGCAGGAGAATGGGGTTAGGAGGGAGATAGATCAGCCAAGATTGAATGGGCTTGATGGGCCGAATGGCCTAATTCTTCTCCTCTCACTTATGATCTTATGATCGAAAGGTTCGGTCAACTCACAATATCTTTCTTATAAAAAATAAATCTTTTTTATATTTCTTTCTCGTATGAAAGAGATTTTTTGAATTGACCCAATTTCTATTCAAAATCCATTCTTATTTATTTAGTTTAGTTTAGAGATACAACGTGAAAACAGGCCCTGCGGCCAACCAGATTCGCGCCGACCAGTGATCCCCATACACTAGCACTATCCCACACACTAGGGACAATTTAACTGAAGCCAATGAACCTACAAACCTGTACGTCTTTGGAGTGTGGGAGGAAACCGGAGAACCCGGAGAAAACCCACTCGGTCACAGGGAGAACGTACAAACTACGGACAGACAGCACCTGAGGTCAGGATCGAACCCGGGTCTCTGGCGCTGTAAGGCAGCAACTACTGCTGCACCACTGTGCCACACCAGCAGATATATCTACTTAAAAAAATTAAGGACATCTTTTTTGGGAAGGTGGTTAAATAAAACAGCTTGTGCGAAGACAATTTTTATAAATGTGCAAAACTTAAAAGACCAGCAGTAATTACAAATAGGATGAACTTTGAAAGATGTTGCATATCCATTTTTTCTTAAATCAAGGGAGACACAATTTTACAGTTCAATTGTATTATTCAAGCTCTAAAATAAAAACACCTTTACTCAGAAGGAAGGATTTTGTCTGACGTTGACACCATTGGGAATCTAAAGGGCCTGTCCCACTTTCACAACTTAATTCAAAACCTCTGCCGAGTTTAAAGGACCTAAAAAAAAAAAATCAGGATCGTGGTAATCGACAAACTCCTATGACCTTCCACGACTATGTTCACGAACTCCTGCGAGTATGTCTACGAATTCCCACGACTATTTCGATGCCCTCCTTGCGAGTAAAAAGTTGCAATTTCTTTCATCCCGACCATTTTTTTAACACGTGGACATTTTTTATCGGGCTGGAAAAAAACGTCCCGTCTTAACTGATGCCACGAGTACCTACGGCTGGCATAATGAGCCGCTACGATATATCTACAAACTCCTACGACCTCCTACGGACTCGTTACGAACATTCTGCGTATTTGAATCAAGGGGAAAACTCGGGAGAATTCGCGAATAACTTGTGAAAGTGGGACAGGCCCTTAACTGAGGCAATTACTGTTAGCATTTCCTTGTCCAGTACCATGAAAACCTCAGTTTAAATAGAATCAGCTGCAACTTTCAATCTGGTTATATTTCATATTTTTACGTTGCGTGCAAGGAGGGATAACAATTCCACATCACAAAGTGATATGTTAGGGTACATTTCAGATAGACCAATATAGATTTTGCTTTTAATAATAATAAATTAGATTTAATGGGGTAGAGCTTTATTTTGAAATCCAAAGAGATCTGCAGGAGGTGATGCTTCAAAAAATAAGTCAAATCATTAAATGTAGAAGAAGGGTCTCGACCTAAAACGTCACCTATTCCTTTTCTCCAGAGATGCAGTCTGACCCACTGAGTTACTCCAGCCTTTTGTGTCTTTCTTCAGTATAAACCAGCATCTGCAGTTCCTCCCTACACAAGACCCATATCACATGCTCACATTTCACTCCCACAATCAGGAAGAAGGTACAGGAGTCTACAAACCCTGACCACCAGGTTCAAGAATAGCTACTACCTGACAACTGTCCTGCCGCTCCTCTCTTTCAGCTCTCTCCACCACCACCAGCCTGAAGAAGCCTTCGGACCCTGAACATCACCTATCCATGTTCTCCGGAGATGCTGCCTGACCTGCTGAGTTACACCAATAGATAGACACAAAATGCTGGAGTAACTCAGCGAGACAGGCGCCCATTCCTTCTCTCCAGAGATGCTACTTTTCCCGCTGAGTTACTCCAGCGTTTTCATAGAATCATAGAAAATAGGTGCAGGAGTAGGCCATTCGGCCCTTCGAGCTTGCACCGCCATTCAATATGATCATGGCTGATCATCCAACTCAGTATCCTGTACCTGCCTTCTCTCCATACCCCCTGATCCCTTCAGCCACAAGGGCCACATCTAACTCCCTCTTAAATATAGCCATGAACTGGCCTCAATACTGTGGCAGAAAATTCCACAGATTCACCACTTTCTGTGTGAAAAATGATCTTCTCATCTCGGTCCTAAAAGACTTCCCCCTTATCCTTAAGCTGTGACCCCTTGTTCTGGAGTTCCCCAGCATCGGGAACAATCTTCCTGCATCTAGCCTGTCCAACCCTCTCTATAAGATCCCCCTCAATCTTCTAAATTCCAAGTCTATCCAGCCAAGGAATCAGTCTGGTGAACCTTCTCTGTACTCCCTCTATAATGTCTTTCCTCAGTTCTGTACGTACTCCAGGTGTCTCACCCCTGTACAACTGCAGTAGACTCCCCCTCAATCTCCCAAATTCAAGCCAAACACAAGCTTTTGTGTCTATCTTCGGTTTAATCCAGCATCTGCAGTTCCTTTCAGAATAAGGAGTAAGCCATTTAGAACGTAGACGGGGAAACACTTTTTCTCACAAAGAGTGGTCAGTCTGTGGAATTCTCTGCCTCAGAGGGCGGTGGAGGCAGGTTCTCTGGATGCTTTCAAGAGAGAGCTAGATAGGGCTCTTAAATATAGCGGGGTCATGTGAAATGGGGAGAAGGCAGGAACGGGGTACTGATTGGGGATGATCAGCCATGATCACATTGAATGGCGGTGCTGGCTCGAAGGGCCGAATGGCCTACTCCTGAACCTATTGTCTATTGTCCTTCCTACACATTTCAAGTTAGTCCGGTAACCTGACGCATTTTTCCTGTTATCCAGATGGTCCAGAGCAGTGGAGAAGGAATGAAAGACATCCATTGCTGACCTCTTTTAGACGTTATAGAGATACAGCGCAGAAACAGTCCCTTTGGCCCACCGAGTCCGCACCGACAGCGATCATCCCGTACACTGTCACTATCCTACACACTAAGGCCAATTAACAATTTTTGCCAAACCAAATAACCTACAAACCTGTACGTCTTTGGCATGTGGGAGGAGACCGGAGCAACAGGTTTATGAAGATTGTGAATCTCCTGGTTCATCCATGAGTTCTGGTTGTGAAAGACCGGGAATGTTTTTGTAGGTACATCCTTCCAACTAATTTCTTTATGAAATTGATGTTGACTATGGCATCAACAGAATTAACAGCTTATCAGGTCTTGGAGGGGAGGATGCTCCCCAAACTGCGGAGATGACAATACAGCTCACCCACTCTATGACACACCGGTCAACCTGAGCACTCAGCAACAGACTGGTCCCACTCCCCATCCTTTTTCCTTGTGGCTTCCTGTACAACCCCCCCCCCCCCCGTCCACCCCCCCCCCACCCGCCCACCCAATCTTTGCACATCCCCAATCCTAGACTTTCCACTCGTCCCTTTAATTTTAGGTTTCATGTGTTGGCAGACCAATTTCCCTCCTGGGATAAAGTTCTATCGTATTGTTTATCTTTCACTAAACGTTATTCCCTTTATCATGTATCTGTACACTGTCGACAATTGTCATCACGTCTTGTCTTTCCACTGACTGGTTAGCACCCAACAAGAGCTTTTCACTGTTCCGTGATGATAAACTAAACTAATTCAACTCCATTCATTCTGCATTCACCAACTGATATCAACTCCAAATCTCCCCTCACTCACTCCTCCCATCCCACCTTTCTTTTATCCCTCATTCACCCCACTCACCTCCCCCTCCCACATTTCCACCTCCTCTCCTCACCCCCTCCTATCCCTCTTACCTCCTCCCTTCATTCCCTCTCCCTTACTCCCCTCACTCATGCCGACCTCCAGCCCTCACATCTCCTACCTCCTCCCCTCACTCACCTCCCACCTCAATCAATCAAAGACTTTATTGTCATTCAAAAATACACCAACAAATGCAAGTCTGAACGAAATTCCGTTGCATCTGGCTCATTGTGCAACATAAAATAACACAAGGATAAAATAGATAAAACAATAAAATAGATAAAACGATAAAATAGATAAAATGATAAAAAGATATATAATAGATAAATAGATAATATAAATAGATTCAAGAATAGTGGTGGCTCCACGATATTATACGGAATTCAAGGAGCTCCTCTTTGCTGTTCTGCAACGTTTGGCAATGTCCGGATTGAAGAGAAGTCCTGTCCCTCATCACCTCCTCCCTACACCCTTGCTCCCCTCACTCATACCTACCTCCACCCCTCACTCACCCCTATCCCACACTCACTTTACCTCACTCCCTCATCCTCCCCTCATTGCTCCTATCCCCCACTCCTCCTGCCTCCTGTCTCCACCCCTCCATCCCCTCTATCCCTCTATCCTCCACCCCTCCACCCCTCCATCCCTCCACCCCTCCATCCCTCCACCTCCCTCCATCCTCCCCTCCACCCCTCCATCCCTCCACCCCTCCATCCTCCACCCCTCCATCCCTCCACCCCTCCACCCCTCTATCCCTCCACCCTCTATCCCTCCCTCCACCCCTCCATCCCTTCCTATCCCCCTCATCCTCCCCACTCGCCCCCTCCTCCCTATCCCTCACTCCACTAACACACACCTCCACTCCTCACTCCCTATCACCTCCTCCCTCCACCCCTCCTATCCCTTATTCCCCCTCCCCTACTCCCACCTCCCTCATTGCCCCTATCCCCCACCCCTCCTCCCTCGGTCCCCGGGCCTACAGGCCGGGCGCCAGCGCCCCCACACCCCGCCCGGCCCGGCCCCGCACACTACGAGAGGCCGAGGCTGCGGCCGGGCCTGGTGGCGGCGGCGGGGGGAGAGCGGGACAGAGGGGGGATGACAGGGGGGAGAGGGAGATGTGAGAGGGAGGGGGGAGGGGAGAGAACTAGAGGAGACAACTCCTTACCGTCGGTCGCCGACATGATGGGCCGTGTGGTCCAGAATACAACGCGGGACTGAGGGGCGGAGTGAGGGGGGAGAGAGGAGAGGGGGAGTGAGGGGAGTGAGGGGGAGGGGAGTGAGGGGGGGAGGGGAGTGAGGGGGAGAGGGGGAGTGAGGGGGGGAGGGGAGTGAGGGGGAGAGGGGAGTGAGGGGGGAGAGGGGAGTGAGAGGGGAGTGAGGGGGGGAGTGAGGGGGAGGTGAGAGGGGAGTGAGGGGGAGAGGGGAGTGAGGGGGGGAGGGGAGTGAGGGGGGGAGGGGGAGTGAGGGGAGGGGGTGAGAGGGGAGTGAGGGGGGGAGGGGAGTGAGGGGGGAGAGGGGAGTGAGGGGGGGAGGGGAGTGAGGGGGGAGAGGGGAGTGAGGGGGGGAGGGGAGTGAGGGGGGAGGGGAGTGAGGGGGGAGGGGGGGAGGGGAGTGAGGGGGGAGTGAGGGGGAGAGGGGAGTGAGGGGGGAGGGGAGTGAGGGGGGAGGGGAGTGAGGGGGAGAGGGGAGTGAGGGGGAGAGGGGAGTGAGGGGGGGAGGGGAGTGAGAGGGGGAGAGGGGAGTGAGGGGGGGAGGGGAGTGAGGGGGAGAGGGGAGTGAGGGGGGAGGGGAGTGAGGGGGGGAGGGGAGTGAGGGGGAGAGGGGGGAGTGAGGGGGAGAGGGGAGTGAGGGGGAGAGGGGAGTGAGGGGGGAGAGGGGAGTGAGGGGGAGAGGGGAGTGAGGGGGGAGAGGGGAGTGAGGGGGAGAGGGGAGTGAGGGGGGAGGGGAGAGGGGAGTGAGGGGGAGAGGGGAGTGAGGGGGAGAGGGGAGTGAGGGGGAGAGGGGAGTGAGGGGGAGAGGGGAGTGAGGGGGAGAGGGGAGTGAGGGGGAGAGGGGAGTGAGGGGGAGAGGGGAGTGAGGGGGAGAGGGGAGGAGTGAGGGGGAGTGAGGGGGAGTGAGTGAGGGGGAGAGGGGAGTGAGGGGGAGAGGGGAGTGAGGGGGGAGGGGGAGGGGAGTGAGGGGGAGAGGGGAGTGAGGGGGAGAGGGGAGTGAGGGGGAGAGGGGAGTGAGGGGAGAGGGGAGTGAGGGGGGAGAGGGGAGTGAGGGGGAGAGGGGAGTGAGGGGGGGGGAGAGGGGAGTGAGGGGGAGAGGGGAGTGAGGGGGAGTGGGGGGTGAGGGGGAGACATGAGGCAAAGGATACGGGGGGGGGGGGGGGTTGAGGGAGAATGGGGTGTAGTGGGGAGAGATACATCAGCCATGATCAAATTGTCCAGATGGGCCGAATGACCTAATTCTGCTCCTATCACTTATGAACACGAGGGAGAAAGATGGGGAAGGATGAGTGGGAGGAGAATGAATAAGGGGAGGGATGAGAGAATGGGGGTTGAGGATAGGGGTCTAGAGGATGGGGCATGGGTTAGAGGAGGTAATGACGGATTGGGAGGGATGGTATGGGAATGATAAGAGAAGGGAAGGGATAGACAATAGGTGCAGGAGTAGGCCATTCAGCCCTTTGAGCCAGCACTGCCATTCAATGTGATCATGGCTGATCAACCCCAATCAGTACCCCGTTCCTGTCTTCTCCCCATATCCCCTGACTCCGCTATTTTTAAGAGCCCTGTCTAGCTCTCTCTTGAAAGCATCCAGAGAACCGGCCTCCACCGCCCTCTGAGGCAGAGAATTCCACAGATTCACAACCCTCTGTGTGAAAAAGATTTTCCTCATTTCCGTTCTAAATAGCTTTACCCTTATTCTTAAACTGTGGCCCCTGATTCTGAACTCCCCCAACATCGGGAACATGTTTCCTCTAATGTGTCCAAACTCTTAATAATCTTATATGTTTCAATATGATCCCCTCTCATCCTACCAATTTCCAGAGTATACAAGCCCAGCCGCCCCACTCTATCAACATATGACAGTCCCGCCATCCCGGGAATTGGGTAGAAGAGGTGGGGAAGGGAGAGAGGGAAGATTGTGTAGGTGATGCCTGAAGAAGAGTCCCGACCCGAAATCACCTATCCATGTTATCCAGAGATGCTGCCTGAGCCGCTGAATTACTCCAACACTTTGTGTCCTTTAATGATGTGTGATAGGCGATGAAAAAGAGGGACTTGCAAGAACAACACTATTAGTCATGCTGGAGCCCAGCGCGTGAATGTCACGGATAAGGCTGAAACATGGCAAGTTCAAGTGTTTTTTACACAGAGGGTGGTGGTGAATTGTTGGAATGCGCTGCCAGGGTTGGTAGTGGAGGCATATATGAGAGTGGCGTTTAAGAGACTTCTCTATGAGTACATTGATGTGCAGGGAATGAAGGGGAGGGGGGTGCAGGCAGATATGAGTTGTTGTTGGCATCACGTTCTGCACAGATATTGTGGGCTGAAGGGCCTGCTCCTGCACTGTTCCATTTCTAACATGCATCAATTTAAGATCAGAATACCGAGATGATGATATATCTAAGTGTCCTCGACGGCTTCCAGCTGTGTGAGTAGTCAGCAGGCAACCAATTTGATTTACTCTGCAGGATATTAAAAGCCAAATTGGAGCACAGGATGCAGCCAGAAGCTGTGGGATTCAGATAATGTCCCAGCGATCATACTGAAGATTTGCACTTCAGTAGGCTCTGGTGCCACATTCTGCGCGGATCTGGTGCTGTAATCACACTCGCGTTTCCAATGTGGAAACACACCAAGGAGGGTCCCATATATAAAAAGCACGACAAATGCAACTACTCAACACTCTACCAATATACTCTAAATGATGCGCAAAGTGATGAAAGGTAACTGTGGGATCAAGCAACATCCTGCTCAGAACTGCAGATGCTGGTTTATACCAAAGATAGACACAAAGTGCTGGAGTAACTCAGCGGGTCAGGCAGCATCTCCAGAGAAAAAGGATAGATGACATTTTGGGTCACCTTCCCCTTCCCCTTGCAGTTTAGGTTATTGTCACGTGTACTGAGGTACAGTGAAAAGCTTTTGTTACATGCAATCCAGTCAGCAGAAAGACAATACATGATTACAATCAAGTAATTTACAGTATACAGTGGCTTGCAAAAGTATTCATACCCCTTGAACTTTTCCAAATTTTGTCACATTATAACCACAAACGTAAATGTATTTTATTGGGATTTTATGTGATATACCAACACAAAGTGGTGCATAATTGTGAAGTGGAAGGAAAATGATACATGGTTTCCAAATTTTATTACAAATAAAAAACTGAAAAGTGTGGCGTGCAAAAGTATTCAGCCCCCCCTGAGTCAATACTTTGTAGAACCACCTTTCGCTGCAAGTCTTTTGGGGTATGTCTCTACCAGCTTTGCACATCTAGAGACTGACATTTTTGCCCATTCTTCTTTGCAAAATAGCTCAAGCTCAGTCAGATTGGATGGAGAGCGTCTGTGAACACCAATTTTCAAGTCTTGCCAGAAATTCTCAATTGGATTTAGGTTTGGACTTTGACTGGGGCATTCTAACACATGAATATGCTTTGATCTAAACCATTCCATTGTAGCTCTGGCTGTATGTTTAGGGTCGTTGTCCTGCTGGAAGGTGAACCTCCGCCCCAGTCTCAAGTCTTTTGCAGACTCTAACAGGTTTTCTTCCAAGATTGCCAGTATTTGGCTCCATCCATCTTCCCAAGAACTCTGACCAGCTTCCCTGTCCCTGCTGAAGAAAAGCATCCCCACAGCATGATGCTGCCACCACCATGTTTCACAGTGGGGATGGTGTGTTCAGGGTGATGTGCAGTGTTAGTTTTCTGCCACACATAGCGTTTTGCATTTAGGTCAAAAACCTCAATTTTGGTCTCATCAGACCAGAGCACCTTCCTCCACATGTTTGCTGTGTCCCCCACATGGCTTGTGGCAAACTGCAAACAAGACTTCTTATGGCTTTGTTTCAACAATGGTTTTCTTCTTGCCACTCTTCCATAAAGGCCCGATTTGTGGAGTGCATGACAAATAGTTGTCCTGTGGACAGATTCTCCCACCTGAGCTGTGGATCTCTGCAGCTCCTCCAGAGTTACCATGGGCCTCTTGGCTGCTTCTCTGATCAATGCTCTCCTTGCCTGGCCTGTCAGTTTAGGTGGACGGCCATGTCTTGGTAGGTTTGCAGTTGTGCCATACTCTTTCCATTTTCGGATGATGGATTGAACAGTGCTCCGTGAGATGTTCAAAGCTTGGGATATTTTTTTATAACCTATCCCTGCTTTAAACCTCTCCACAACTTTATCCCTGACCTGTCTGGTGTGTTCCTTGGGCTTCATGATGCCCAAGGAACATTGTTTGTTCACTAAATGTTCTCTAACAAACCTCTGGCCTTCACAGAACAGCTGTATTTATACTGAGATTAGATTACACACAAGTGGACTCTATTTACTAATTAGGTGACTTCTGAAGGCAATTGGTTGCACTGGATTTTATTTAGGGGTATCAGAGTAAAGGGGGCTGAATACTTTTGCACGCCACACTTTTCAGTTTTTTATTTGTAAGAAAATTTGAAAACCATGTATCATTTTCCTTCCACTTCACAATTATGCGCCACTTTGTGTTGGTCTATCACATAAAATCCCAATAAAATACATTTACGTTTGTGGTTGTAACATGACAAAATGTGGAAAAGTTCAAGGGGTATGAATACTTTTGCAAGCCACTGTAGCTACATGATAAGGGATTAACATTTAATCCATGGTAAAGCCAGCAAAGTCCTATCAAGGATAGTCCGAGGGTCACCAAAGAGGTAGATAGTAGTTCAGCACTGCTCTCTGGTTGTGGTAGGATGGTTCAGTGGCCTGATAACAGCCAGGAAGAAACTGTCCCTGAATCTGGAGGTGTGCGTTTACACACTTTTTACACACTTTTACCTTTTGTCTGATGGGAGAGGGGAGAAGAGGGAGTGGCCAGGGTGAGACTCGTCCTTCCATTGCCCCCCTCCCCACCATCATCACAGTCAGTCTGAAGAAGGGTCCCGACCCTAAAACGTCACCCATTCCCTCTCTCCAGAGATGCTGCCTGTCCCGCTGAGTTACTCCAGCAATTTGTGTCTATCTTCGATTTAAACCAGCATCTGCAGTTCTTTCCTACACTACGAGTTAGTTTTGTTCATACTCAGCTCTAGTTCTGTATTTTTGCTCCAAATTATTGTCATAATTTATAGATACACCGTTTAATTGTTTACTGATCTTTTTTGAAATATTACAACTGAAGGAAATTTCATCTACTTAAATTGTATATTTACTTTAAAATGCAAGGTATAGTAATTAATGTTTAATGACTTGGAAATTTTAATATTCTCCATTCCATTTGGGGTGGCACAGTGCCACAGCGGTAGAGTTGATGCCTTACAGCACCAGAGACCCGGGTTCGATCCTGACTATGGATGCTGTCTGTACGGAGTTTGTACGTTCTCCCCGTGACCCGCGTGGGTTTTCTCCGGGTGCTCCGGTTTCCTCCCACACTCCAAAGACGAACAGGTTTGTAGGTTAATTGGTAAAATTGTAAATTGTCCCTAACGTGTGTGGGATAGTGCTAGTGTATGGGGTGATCGCTGGTCGATGTGGTCTAAAGGGGCCTGTTTCCGAGGTGTAGCTCTAAACTAAACTAAACTAGTGAACAGTTGGTCTCTGGTCTGTGCAGACTCGGTGGGCTGAAGTGCCTGTTTCCACGTCATATCTCTAAACTGCACAAAACCAAATGTGTCGGAAGGAACTGCAGATGCAGGTTTACACCAAAGACAGACACAAAATGCTGGAGTAACTCAGAGGGACAGGCAGCATATCTGGAGAGAAGGATTGGATGAAGTTTCTGGTTCGAGATCCTCTTCAGACTCTAATGGGTGACGCTTTGGGTCAAGACCCTTCTTCAGACAAAACTAAACGAAACTCGGTCTAAACTAAACTAAACTAAGCATTCCTTTCATAGATGATGCCTAACCCGCTGAATTACTCCAGCATTTTGTGATTTGGATTAAACTAGCTCAGGCAGTTTAACACTGTGGCGGTCACAGTGGCACAGCTGTAGAGGATTGCTGCAAAATGCAGCGCCAGAGACCCGGGTTAAATACGGGCGCTGTCTGTATGGAGTTTATACGTTCTCCCCGTGACCTGCATGGGTTTTCTCCGAGATCTTTGGTTTCCTCCGACACTCCAAAGACGCACAGCTTTGTAGGTTAACTGGCTGGATAAAAATGTAAAATTGTCCAAGCTGGCGAAATGCAGAGTACTGCCCTGCCGACTACAACATTCAGAGGTTTAGAAGGTGGGTGGAGCGACAAGTGCAGCTTCCACTCGAGGTTTGATGAATGAACAGTGCCTTCGTGTGGAGAGAATGTGTCACGCACGCTGCTACGTTTATTTCCCCGTGCAGTCTGACACGCTCTCCACTTCTTCCCCTGTGGCCAATCTGAATGCAAAGGGAGAATGTGAAACTACTTCAGGGTTGAATGGCACATTGCCAGGCTCTTCAGGAAACCACTCAATATGAAAGCTGGTCAGGCAGCTTGTCGTCCTTCATCTAGTGACGTGTGTTACACAGCATTGTGCAACTAAAGGCTGATTATGCTTAAGATGAAAGCATTAAGTGTGATTATTTTACTTGTGCCCATAAAACCAGTCAGAGCAGTGTGAAATAAAGTCATCACCACAATTTTAACAGTTATTCTTCGATTATTTTAATCACATGAAATCTCACCTTTTTTTAAAAAAACAGTCTTAAATTAAATGTGAAATTCCTTCTGATTGGACGGGGGCCGCACAGTGGCGCAGCGGTAGAGTTGCTGCCTTACAGCGCCGGAGACCCGGGTTCGATCCTGACTACGGTTGCTGTCTGTTCAGAGTTTGTACAGAGTCCGTCTACAAAGATGGGGCTCAGCCTGAAACGTCACCCATTCCTTCTCTCCAGAGAGGTTGCCTGTCCCGCTGGGTTACTCCAGCTTTTTGTGTCTATCTGGAGTTTGTACCTTCTCCCTGTGACCACATGGGTTTTCTCCGGGTGCTCCGGTTTCCTCCTACACCCCAAAGAGATACAGGTTTGTAGGTGCTTTATGGCTTTGGTAAATAAAAATTAATTGTCCTTAGTGTGCAGGATAGTGTTAATGTACGGGGTGATCGCTGGCTGCTGGTTGGCGCGGGTTTGGTGGGCTGATGGGCCTGTTTCCACTCTGTATCTCAAAACTAAACTAAACACATCAGGCATGATTCTTTTTATACCATAGAGAAGCTGGACATACAGCGAATACAACTTTGAAATCCAAATTTTCTTCACGATACAATCCTTTGCCACTTTAATTAAAATGTGAATGTGGGTAGCCTTCAATGTATTATGGCAATAAGAATCAGTCTGAAGAAGGGTCTCGACCTGAAACCCAAAGGGTTTCTCCAGCATTTTTGTCTACCTTAGAATAAAATCAGGGATCCTTTTCCCAGGGGTAGAGGGACAGAAAGTGCTGGAGTAGCTCACTGGGTCAGGGAACATCTCTGGAGAACACAGATAGGTGACATTTTGGTCCAAGACCATACAACACACTCAAGGGTCCCCACCTAAAACGTCGCCTGTCCCTGTTCTCTGGAGACCCGCTGAGTTACTCTAGCACACAGTGACCTTTTGTGTGAACCAGTCCCTTGTTTCTACAAGTAGATTTCATGAGAGGAATTAATGATTTAATGAGAGGAATAGCCGCACAGTCTCTTACCCACAGTAGGGGAATCGAGGACCAGGGGACATAGGTTCAAGGTAAAGGGAAAAAGATTTAATAGGATTCTGATGGTTAACATTTTCTTACAAAGGGTGGTGGGTGTATGGAACAAGCTGCCAGATGAGGTAGTTGAGGCTGGGACTATCCCATCGTTTAAGAAACAGTTAGACAGGTTCATGGATAGGACAGGTATGGAGGGATATGGACCAAGCGCAGGTGGGACTAGTATAGCAAGAACATGTCGGCCGGTGTTGGCAAGTTGGGTCGAAGGGCCTGTTTCCATACTGTATCACTCTATGACTTTAAGTAGAGGTCATAGGTTTAGGCGGAAGGGAAAGATATAAGAGATACCTGAGGGACAACTTTTTCACTCAAAGGGTAATGGGTATAAGGAATCTGCTGCCAGAAGTGGTATTTGAGGCAGGTACAGTTACAACCGGTAAGAGTCTTTTGGAAAGGACATGGATAGAAAAGGTTTAGACCATGGGTTCCCAACCTTTTTTTGTCTCGTTTACCCCTGGCAACTTTAATAGCACATAACAATGTTATTTCACTTATTTATGAACAACTAATGATGAACAGATACTGGTGTATACCAGAACCAAACGCAGTCAGTCAATGAGAAAAAATGTACAAATCCAGAATCAACAAATTTACTCCCTGGGTAGGCGAGACTTATGCCCTGGGGGTAAATTTACCACAGGTTGGGAACCCTTGGTTTAGAGGTTTATCGGCAGGGCACGGGTAACTGGGGCAAGTTCAGATAGGGCATCTTGGTCCACATAGATGAGTTGGGCCGGAGGGTCTGTTTCTGTGCTGCAATGACTCGGGCTCCAAGAAGACAGACACATAATTGGAAAAGTCAAAGTTTCCAGAATTTGCATTAAACAGTGAATTAATTAATAGTTGCTAATTGATTATTGAAAGCTGTGTCTTCGTTGATATATATATTTGTACCTTTAATGCTATTTTCAAAATAACGGATGATAAAAAAAAATCTGTTGTTCAGTGCCTGCAAAATATTTTATAGATTATAGATTTCTGGATATAAATTTAACATATTTAATGTTGTAAAATAGTGATTTGGATTTATACCATATTTTACAGAGCACTGGCACTTGAAGAACGAGCACTATTTTACATTTTAGTAATCCATTTCTAGATTTTGTTTATTCCTAAAGCACAGTCCATTAAGAGCCAACATCAAAGCTAAGAGCTAACTCTGAGACAATTTCAAAATTGGCACGAATTCGGGTCAATTCATGAAAATGAATTGAATGATTTTGGTAATAATTAAAATCATTATGGATTTATTTGACTTTGAATCCATTTTGCTGGCAAACCTTAGACTTTAGAGATACAGCGTGGAAACAGGTCCTCCGTCCTACATTTTCCCCGTGACCTGCGTAGGTTTTCTCCGGGTGCTCCAGTTTCCTCCCACACTCCCACAAACACAGCGATCACACTAGCACAATCCTACACACTGGGGGACAATGTACATTATTTTTACCAAAGCTAATTAGCCTACAATCCTGCACGTCTTTGGAGTGTGGGAGGAAACCGGAGCACCCGGAGAAAACCCACACGGTCACAGGGAGAACGTACAAACTCTGTACAGACAGCACCAGTTGTCTGGATCGAACCCAGGTCTCTGGCACTGCCAGGCAGCAACTCCAATACTATGCCACTCCCACACGGTAATCCATTCCTAGATTATTTTTATTCATAAGGCACAAAGTTCATTAAGGGCCAACATCAAAGCTATGAGCTAACTATTTCAAAATTGACATGAAATTGGGTTAATTCATGAAAATTGAATTGAATGATTTTGGTAATAATCAAATTCATTATGGATATATTTGACTTTGAATCCATTTTGCGGGCAAACTTTAGACTTCAGAGATACTGTGTGTAAACAGGCCCTTTGGCCCACATTTTCCCCGTGACCTGCGTAGGTTTTCTCCGGGTGCTCCAGTTTCCTCCCACCCTCCCACAAATACCTACAGGTTCGTAGGCTAATTGGCTTGGTAAAATGGTATATAGTCCCTAGTGTGTATGATAGTGTTAGTGTGCGGAGATCGCTGGTCAGCGCAAACTCGGTGGGCCGAAGGGCCCGTTTCCACTCTGTATCTCTAAAGCGTAGTTTAGTTCAGAGATACAGCGCGGAAACAGGCCCTTTCACTCACCAAGTCCACACCGTCCAGCTATCCCCGCACACTAACACTATCCTACACACTAGGGTCAATTTACAATAATACCAAGCCAATTGACCTGCAAACCTGTACGTCTTTGACGTGTGGGAGGACACCCGGGGAAAAGCAATGCAGGTTACGGGGTGAACGTACAAACTCCGCACAGACAGCAACTAAACTAAAAACAAAACTTTGCCCTCTCTCTCTGTTGAAAATACTAATTCATGAATTGATTCTTCAAATGGAAGAACAGAACTTTTGAAGAAGACCCTGGGGTTACTTTCATCGGTTTATTGGTTCCAACCAACTGGGTCATGTCAAGATGACCCAAAAGGAATATATCTTCCAGAGCTTCAGAGATTTATCCCAAAATGACCTATTACATTGCATGCTTGACATAGACTACACCCAAATTAGTATCTTGTATTTTTGAATTTGATTTGATCGGATCATCTCTTTTATAAAAATTGAACCATTTGAGAGAAAGGATAAGAGATTTTATTCCAGAATCAGACTTGGAATAAATAGTAATAAAAAGGAACTGCATATGCTGGTTTATACAATAGACAATAGACAATAGGCAATAGGTGCAGGAGTAGGCCATTTGGACCTTCGAGCTAGCACCGCCATTCAATGTGATCATGGCTGCTCATCCCCAATCAGTACCCCGTTCCTGCCCTCTCCCCATATCCCCTGACTCCGCTATTTTTAAGAGCTCTATCTAGCTCTCTCTTGAAAGCATCCAGAGAACCCGCCTCCACCAGGGAGGCAGAGAATTCCACAGACGGAGGATAGACACAAAATGCTGGAGTAACTCAGCGGGCCTCGACCCAAAATGTCACCCGTTCAAAGTGATAGGAACGGGACTCTTCTTCAGACCAAATAAATAATTTGGAATAAACAGCATTAATTTACTCATTTGATTCAGGTAATTATACACATGGAATTATAGATTTTATATTTTATTTCCTGTTGGACTAATTTGATATAAACTCCATCACCTGTGCTTTTTTAACCTTCCTCTTGACATTTAAAACAAAAACAATGTATCTGATATGTACTGGAGGCAGAATTACCTCGCATCACTCTTGTACAGTATTAATATATTCAATGCCTAGGAACACACAAATAAATTGCAGGCAAATTGAGAAAGCTATGATTTATCATTCATTGACCCATTTTGGAAATTATATTTCATGATACCCAAGGGATGCCGAGATTGAAACAATATTCTTTCACTTTAAATGTCTGGGTTTAAAACCATCCTAAATCCAGATACCAGCTTAAAATAATGAAATATGATCGTACTGTGGTGCCCCTGGTGGTTAGCCACTCGTGGTGCGAACCCTCGGCTCTGGGGGCTGGGTCCTGTGACTTGGTTTGGCGAGAAGAGCGGATCAGGGGTCTCCCCCGGGATATATATACTGCTGGTAACACCCTTGCTCCTTGCTGTGGTTCTGAGAGCTGTTCCACCTGATAAAGATCACTTTGTTTGACAACGCCTCTCACTGTAGTACTTCTTATTACCAAAATACAGTTTTCATTTACATTATTGTGTAGGAATACTTGGTTGGTGGTCCCAAAGCAGAAGTGCCCACGTCACGGGGCTGGAAACTGGAAGTATCCCGAGATAATTCTGCCACCACCATCATCTATTGCAACAAGTGATGTCGCTGGAAGCTTGAGTCCTTGTCAGGACGGGCGATGACAGCGATGTCAACATTTGAAACATGGAAGATGGACACGCAAGAAGAAGACTTGGTTGGTGGATGGCATTAGAGGTATCATAGGAATTTCCACAGGGAATTGTTCTCTTGATATTGCTGTAAGGTCTTTGTGGGATGCACGCCAATTTAGACTGACACAAACTCCTTTGAGAAGTTCAAAAGCTTTAAACATTGAGTAAAGATGTGCCGTTTATCCTCCTTTCACCTCAAACCAGTCAATAACTTGTTATTTTAAGTGATGTCTTTGTTGCACTGCCATTAAAATCCGACAGTACTTTGCAAGTTCCGGGAAAGAACAATAAAACAAATAACCGCTTCGGATGGAGGGATGAATGTTGCAGGAGTGTTATAGGAATAGAATCAGGCCATTCGGCCCATCGAGTCCGCCATTCAATCATGGCTGATCTCTGCCACCTCGTCCCATTTTCCTGCCTTCTTCCCAAAACCCTTGACACCCGTTCTAATCAAGAATTTGTCTATCAATGCCTTAAAAATATCCACTGATTTGGCCTCCACAGCCGTGGCAATGAGTTCCACAGATTAACTATCCTCTGACTAAAGAAAATCCTCCTTTCTAAAAGAGCGCCCATTAATTCTGAAGGTTTAATTCTCTAATGGTAGGGCAACATCTTTCTCTTTTTCAAGCATGGACCCTTTACACAAAACACAAAGTGCTGGAGTTACTCAACCAGTCAGGCAGCATCTCTGGAGGGCATGGATAGGTGATGTTTTGGGTCGGGTCTCTTCATCAAATTTTAACTAGAGTTCTAACCCAAACTGTTGTCTGCCCATTGGTCTGAAGAAGGATCCCGACCTTTTATCCTGAGGCAGTGCCCTCTGGTCATAGTGGAAACATCCTCTCCACGTCCCTCCCCTCACTCTCTCTACAGCTTTCCGGTTCTGATAAAGGTCTTCGACCTGAAACATTTATTCTTAGTTTAGTTAAGTTACGAGGTACAGCGTGGAAACAGGCCTTTCTGCACTGACCAACATTAGTTGTATGTTATCCCAGTTTTGTGTCTCACACACTGGGGATAATTTTACCAAAGTCAATTAACCTACAGACCTGTACGTCTTTGGAGTGTGGGAGGAAACCGGAGCACCCAGAGAAAACCCACGCGGTCACGGGGAGAACGTACAAACTCCGTACAGACAGCAGCCGTAGTCAGGATCGAACCCCGATCTCTGTCATTGTATGGCAGCAACTCTACCGCTGTGTGACAGTTTTACCTTTCTACAGAAGAGGTCTGATTTGGTAGGTATTTTCAGTATTTCTGTTTTTATTTTAGATTTCTGGCGTCTGCAATTTAAAAAAAAACCCCATTTAAATTGAAATGAAACCCATTTACTCGTCCTGTGTGAAGATTTTGCTTTTCCATTACTGGATCTCTACAGGCATCTTGGAATGAGACCTGCCTATAATCGGCCGAGATATAATCACTGCTGGCGATCAGGTTTAATTTGCATAGGTAGTAACAAAATTCGCGCAGCATATCCTAATTTGCAATGTCTCTGATCAGTTTGGAAAGGACAAAATCACAATTGTGTTAAAAAATAAACTGCTCATAGAATCTTAGAGTCAAAGGGTGAGAAAGTGTGGAAACAGGCCCTTCGGCCCAACTTGCCCACACCAGCCAACATGTCCCAGCTGCCTGCGTTTGGCCCATATCCCTCCACCCCTGTCCAATCCATGCACCTGTCCAACTGTTTTTTAAATGTTAGGATAGTCCCTGACTCGTCTACTGTAGAGGATAGACACAAAATCCTGGAGTAACTCAGCGGGTCACATGCAGGGACTGTTTCATAGAAACATAGAAAATAGGTGCAAGAGTAGGCCATTCGGCCCTTTGAGCCTGCACCGCCATTCAATATGATCATGGCTGATCATCCAACTCCGTATCCTGTACCTGCCTTCTCTCCATACCCCCTGATCCCTTTAGCCACAAGGGCCACATCTAACTCCCTCTTAAATATAGCCAATGAACTGGCCTCAACTACCTTCTGTGGCAGAGAATTCCACAGATTCACCACTCTCTGTGTGAAAAATGTTTTTCTCATCTTGGTCCTAAAAGACTTCACCCTTATCCTTAAACGTTTCAGGTGGCGAAGCTTCTTCAGACCCGACCCGAAACATCACCCATTCCTTCTCTCCCGAAACGTTGCCCATTTCCTTCGCTCCATAGATGCTGCCTCACCCGCTGAGTTTCTCCAGCATTTTTGTCTACCTTCCATTTTCCAGCATCTGCAGTTCCTTCTTAAACATACTGTAGAGTGTTGTTCCGGATGCAAGTTCCAACATTACATAATGCTAGGTGGTACACCATCGTCTCCAAGCTGTGATATGCTGTTCCATTGGTAAGACCACCTGCCAGTGTAATGTATTGGGAATTCTGAGACCACACATGATCTATAATACATGAAGCAGCTATACACAAAATATATGTAGGTATTAATGGACTGTGTCCTTAAGCACAGTGGTGCAGCGGGTGGAGCTGCTGCCTCATAGTGGCCAGAGAGCCGGGTTTGATCCTGACCTCCATATTTGTGGAGTCAAGCACACATTAGGGACAATATTTTGCATTTACCAAGCCAATTAACCTACACACCTGTATGTCTTTGAGATGTGGGAGGAAACCGGAGCATCCAAAGAAAACCTATGCATTTCACAGGGAGAATGTACAAACTCAGAACGGACAGCGTCCATAGCCAGGATCGAACCCGGGTCTCCGGCGCTGTAAGGCAGCAGATCTACCGCCCTATAAAGATAGTCGCCACGACTTTAAAATTATTGATTGTGAAATACAGACTTATTTTGCCAAATTTGAGTCCCAATCTAAAATAATACTTAGTATCATTAGGCCACGACTTAATGTGTACAGAGGTTGCTCCAAGACTTAGGAACAAGGAACTGCACATGCTGGTTTACAAGAAAAGTGCTGGAGTAATGCAGCGGGTCAGGCAGCATCCGTGGAGAACATGGTTAGATGTGTTTTTAGTTTAGTTTAGAGATACAGCACGGAAACAGGCCTTCAGCCCACCGGGTCCGCACCGACCAGCGATCCCCGCACATTAACACTATCCTACACCCACTAGGGAAATGTTTACATTTACACCAAGCCAATTAACCAACAAACATGTATGTCTTTGGAATGTAGGAGGAAACCAAAGATCTCGGGGAAAACGTACAAACTCCGTACAGACAGCACCCGTAGTCAGGATCGAACCCGGATCTCCGGCGCTGCATTCGCTGTAAGGCAGCAACTCTACCGCTGACCGCCCGTTCGTTCCGGGTTTCAGACTGAAGAAGGGTCCCAACTCAAAACATCACCTATCCATGTTCTTCAGAGATGACCCATTGAGTTACTCCAGCACTTTGTGTATTTTGTTCCTCCAGGAATTGACTGGTTAACTATTCCTCATGTGGTTGCCGAAACTCATAAGACTTGGCTGAGTGTCAATACTTTTTGCCCACAAACTCTTTGAATCACTTCCCTCTGGAAGGCGACTCTGGATTGTCAAAGCTGCCACAGCCAGACATAAAAACAGATTTTATCCACGAGTAGTTGCTCTACTCAACAGCCAAAAATCTGTAGCCTCCCTTTGATCTGGTATTTTGTTGGTTCACATGCTTGATCAATGGTATTTTATCATTAATGTTTTATTATTGTTAATGTTTAGCGTTTTCTGAGATTCTTAACTGTCGCTGTATGTCATGTTGTTACTTGTGGGCAGAGTAGCAAGGCAAATTCCTTGTATGTGAATACTTGGCCAATAAACTTACTTACTAGGAATCCAAAGATTGGTTGTTAAGGTTCCCAGTCCAAAAAACTTGAGTTCAGAATATACTTCAATACCAAAGACATCTTATGTTCTTTTGATGAAATACGTCAAAGAGATTGTAGTGTCTTCAATTTAAACATACTTTATTAGCATTTTGGAATATACTAATTAACCCACAAACCTTACGGTAAGAGGGTAAGAATTTTGAGAAATATATATCTTTTGGCAAAAGGAGTGGTTTTGTGGGAGAATGATTTAAATAGTACCATCGTGTGATTTGAACGAATCGCAGCATCAAATTTCAAAAGTCACAGATGCTACGCAGATGTAGTTTGAATGTGGCAG
Organism: Okamejei kenojei; assembly: GCA_035221665.1. Taxonomy (NCBI): domain Eukaryota; kingdom Metazoa; phylum Chordata; class Chondrichthyes; order Rajiformes; family Rajidae; genus Okamejei; species Okamejei kenojei. The sequence goes on along the minus strand of CM069146.1, from coordinate 52,152,058 downwards.
AAGAAAGGAGTGGTAGTGGACAGAGAACAGGCTCAAAGTATTTAAGGAATAAGCTGGACTAGCTGCCTCGCCGCGCCAGTGATCCAGGTTCAATCCCCACCTCGGGGGCTGTCCGTGGAGTTTGCATGTTTCCCCGTGGCCGCGCGGATTTCCTCCGGGTGCTCCGGTTTCCTCCCACATCCCCGGAGGTGGTGAATTTGTGGAATTCATTGCCACAGAAAGCAGTGGATGCCAAGTCAATGGATATGTTTAAGGCAGAGTTAGATAGATTCTTGATCTGTACGGGTGTCATGGGTTATGGGGAGACGGCAGGAGAATGGGGTTAGGAGGGAGAGATAGATCAGCCATGATTGAATGGCGGAGTAGGCTTGATGGGCCGATTGGCCCAATTCTGCTCCTATCACTTATGAATCCTAAAAGACGCAAGGTTTGTGGGTTAATTAGCCCTCTGTAAACTGCTCCTGATGTGTGGGCAGGAAGCGAAAGTGGGATAACTAGTGGGGATGGGTTATCGATGGTCGGCATTGACTTAATGGACTGAAGGGCCTGTTTCTGTGCTGTATCCCTTAAAACTAAAAATTAGTTAATAATCCTCCCATCGTAAAAACAACTAGAGAACAGTCTTGAGCTACTATCTACCTCATTGGAGACCCTCAGACTATCTTTGATCAGCGTTTACTGCCTCCATCTTGCACTAAACGTTATTCGCGTTATTCCCTTTATCATGTATCTGTACACTGTGGACAATTTGATTGTAATCAGGGCGGCAGGGTGGGGCAGAGGTAGAGTTGCTGCCTTACAGCGCTCATGGCGCCGGAAACCCACGGTTCGATCCCGACTACGGGCGCTGTCTGCGCGGAGTTTGTGCGTTCTCCCCGTGATCCGCGTGGGTTTTCTCCGAGTACTTTGGTTTCCTCCCGCACTCCAAAGACGTACAGGTTTGTCGGTGAATTGGCTTGTTATAAGTGTAAATTGTCCCCAGTGTGTGCAGGATAGCGTTAGTGTGCGGGGATCGCTGGTCGGCACGGACTCGGTGGGCCGAAGGGCCTGTTTCCGCGCTGTATCTCTAAACTTACCTGATCATGTATTGTCTTTCCACTGACTGGTTAACACGCAACAAAAGCTCTTTGCTCTACCTCGGTATACGTGACAATAAACTAAACTCATACAGTAGAAAAATTGGCTACTAAGCAAATAATGGAAACTAGAGTTCTAAATACCCCTTTTCTGACTTCTCTAACTTCAAGCATTCCCTCTCTCCATCCCTGCCCCACCAAAGTCACACCAGCTTCCCCCATTCTCACCCAGCAAACAGCCAACGATGGCCTGTTTCCTTTATCATTGTTACTTTTTTGCATGTCTTTCATTAATTAGTTTTTTATCTCTCGTTTCCCTTTTCCCTGACAAGTCTGAAGAAGGGACTCGACCCGAAACATCACCCATTCCTTCTCTTCCAGTGATGTTGCCTGTCCCGCTGAGTTACGCCAGCATTTTGTGTCTACCCCTTTCCTACATAATCTTTATGTCCCCAAGAAAGTATCAGAAGATCTTTAGCTTTGGCTGTTGAGTTCCCTTCCTTTTACAGCTACAATTATTTCAATGCTGTATCTCTAATGTAAACTAAAAGGTGAAAATAACGACATCAAATAACGTAGGCGTTGGATGTGGTGGAGTTAGGGAGTGAAACTGTGAGGGGACACAAAAGCTGGAGAAACTCAGCGGGTGCAGCAGCATCTAAGGAGCGAAGGAGATAGGCGACGTTTGGGGTTCGAGACCCTTCTTCAGACCCTGTGAGCACAGGGAAGCGATTGCTGGGGAATTAACTGCACCGGGGCTGAGCAGGAAGTCTATTAGGTTGTCTTAAACAAAGCAAAGATGCGATTTACTCTCTTCACCACAAGTGGAAACATTCTCACTTAATCCACTCCATCAAAACCTTTCACCTTTCAAAGACTTCTGCTAGGTCAATTGTATTTTCTCAAGAGAAAAATATATCCTCAATGGTTCAATGGCACTTTCTTGTCACATGCTCTGAACTAAAGTGAAATTATTTTTTACAGTTCACAAAAGGTATTGTGGTACAAAAGCACATCGTACAAACGCAGAGGAATAGTACACAGAGACCGTGTAGAAGTGCCATGTTCATGTTCAGGTTGTTACAGGTGCAGAGTTCTTAACCTGGCCATGAAGGCCCATTGTCCTGAAATCCCATCAATGCCTCTACCAAAGATCCTATAGCAGAGCAAGATAGACCACTCCTTCTAAATGCAATGGGCTGACGTGTAGTACACAACTGAGCGGAACGTGGGCCTTTTTTCCATCCATTTCAGTAACCCGACCCGACCAGACCCGACTCGCAGTGTAATCAGCGTTGCAGGGGAACAGTTTGTGTTAATAAATTATAATTCTGAAAATGAGGAGAAGAATTTTTCCCAAATAAGTTTTATTTTTACAAGGATGTTTCCGTAACCGGCTTCCGTCTCTGCACTAGTATCCTATGGGATCTTTGGTGCGGAGACGGAAGCCGGTTACGGAAATGGGGCCGAAAATTACCCATGAATCTGCCCATGACCGGACTATGTCTTTTTTCGTCGAGTGGTCTGTCTTGCTTGCTATAGGATCTTTGGCCTCTACTTACTTGATTGAGGGGATGTCGTTGAATACTCTTGAACTTCTACAGGTGTACAGTAGAGAGCGTATCGACTGGCTGCATCACGGCCTGGTTCGGTAACTCGAATGCCCAGGCATGACGGAGAAGACAGAGAGTGGTGAACACTGCCCCGTCCAGCATAGATGTCTGACCTCCCCACCATCGAAGCAAGGGGGAGGCACTGTCTCACAAAGGCAGCCAGCCTCATCAGCGACCCACACCATCCTGGCCGTGTTCGCATTTCACTCATAGAAACTCCTAAAATTAACCTTTCATAATTTAGTTAAGTTTTGTTTATTACCGGTGTTGTCAAAGGATGTTCCTTCAAGATGGAGATGAGGAGGAATTTCTTTAGCCAGTGGGTGGTGAATCAGGGGAATTAATTGCCACAGACGGCTGTGGAAGCCAAGGAATTGGGTGTTTCAAAGGCAGAGATTGATAGGTTCTTGCTTAGGAAGGGCATCGAATGTTACGGGGAGAAGGCAGGAGAATGGGGTTGAGAGGGGAAAATAGATCAGCCATGATTGAATGGCAGAGTAGACTGGATGGGCTGAATGGCCTAATTCTGCTCCTGTACCTTACAGTCAAATGGTCAAAACAGTTTTGGTCACTGCAGTACTCTTTCATTGTCACAGGGTCTATATTCTGGAACCATGTAACAAAATCGCACTCTGGGATTTCCTTCACCAAACTCTTTCTTTTTTTTAAATTTCAAAATATACTTTATTCAAGTGATAAATATATACAATACATGAACCTTGCGGAAAATCCATCCGACATTTTCGGGGGCTGTACAAATTGATGAATACAGTTTAGACATTTCTTTTCCCCAAATTTCCACAAATCAGTCCCCCACTCACGTGGCACTCATGTGGCGTTGGATACCTTCCCTTATTTTGAGGGGCGTCTTCACCAAACTCTGGTTGGAGAACGTGGCAAGGTGCCACTTTCGCAAGGACGGGCAATATCGCCGGGCTGGCAAGAACCTACATGTAACACACAAAAGCAAGGAAGAGTAAATAGCTCTTTTTTTTGTGTACTAATAAGAATGAGCTTTTATTGTCTACGTGTTTCGGGAAGCAGACTGCGTCGTGAATTATGAAATGGTGTTTTTGTTGTTAATACTCGCAAATGCGTTTTACTTGACTGGAGGTTGCCAGCCCTCCTCCAGCTGTTTGCTGTGCTGATGGTGCTAGTTGCGAGAGTCCCTGTAACACAGCGCCAGCGTGACGCGTGTTTGGAGCGTAGGCGCCTGGATATTGACGCGCCCGCGTTTGAGGAAGTGCAACACTGACGGGTTCGTGCAAAAATAAAAAGCAACCACCTGCCTTACATCACACTCCAAGAAAGCCTGGGCATTTAGGCACTGCAAGGCACGTAGCCAACTTTAGAATGGGCGGATTTCAATCTCAATTGCTTGGAAAGTCGAGACACAAGGAACTACAGATGCTAGTTAAAAAAAAAAGTTTGAGACAGAGTGCATTCAGAATAACTTGCCCTGATCTATTTACCTTAAAGGATAAAATGGAAAACGGAGGGCATTTTTTTACATGTCCCCCCCCCCCAAAAAAAAAAGTAGTTCGTAAATTCATAAGTTCTCAGAGCCATTCGGCCCGTCACGTCTACTCCGCCATTCTATCATAACCGATCTATCCGTCTCAACCCCATTCTCCTGCCTGCGCCCCATCACGCCTGCCACCCGGTTGTTCAACCCCAGCTTTACTCGGCATTACTGGGAATCAGCTACCAAGAGTGGATTCACGCCCTGGTGTGAACGGTTGATCCAACAAATTTGTTAAAGGAAATCATTTGGCCTATCGTGGTGTAGAGTCTTACTTCGAAATCCACTTCGTTTTGAATTGAGTTGAATTGAATTTTGAAAGTCAACATAAAAAATATTGTAGGAAATTCGAAATAAAAAATAATCTTAAGTGCTTAGCAAATCAGGCCACAAGTGCGACATATAGTGATAATATCCTTTCCGATCACTGAAATTTCAGGAGAATGCTTTCAATACAATTTCGAAAGTTGTAATTGCATTTTCATGCAGTGTTATTTCAGGCAGCGTTATTATGTTTTTTTTTTAAAAAACACGATTTTGAAAGCTGTAACTGCACTTGCTTCCAACTTATTTCAGGCAGTGTTTTCATGAAAAAATTAATCTGAGATGCTGCCTGAGTTACTCCAGCACTTTAAATCTGATGCTGCCTGACCCACTGAGTTGCTCCAGACACAAAAAGCAGCATAGCCGGAGAACGGGAATAGGTGACGTTTCGGGTCGGGACCCTTCTTCAGACTCAGCCACTCCAGCACTTTAAATCTGAGATGCTGCCGGACCAGCTAAATTAATCCGACACTTTATATCTGTGATGCTGCCTGACTTACTCCAGCACTTTAAACCTGAGATGCTGCCTAAACCGCTGAGTTACTCCAGCACTTTAAACCTGAGATGCTGCCTGAGTTACTCCCAACACTTCAAAACCGAGATGCTGCCTGACCACCTGAGATAATCCAGCACCCTATTCCCCCCCCCCCCCCCCCCCCACTCTCTCTCTCTCTCTCTCTCTCTATATATATATACCTCCCTATCCAAGTCACACCAGCTTCTCATTTTCACCCAACAGACAGCTGGCAATGTTTCGTTTATCATCGTTACTTTCTCTGCATATCTTTCATTCTTCTTTACATCATTAAAAAAAAAAAAATCTCTCGTTTCCCTTTCCCCCGCGACTTTCAGTCTGAAGACGGGTCTCGACCCGAAACGTCTCTCCGGAGATGCTGCAGCCTTGTCCCGCTGAGTTACTCCAGCTTTTTCCAAGTCAAGTCAAGTTTTATTCGTCACTTGCACATAAAGTGCAAGTGAAATGAATTTGCCAGCAGCGAGCGGTACAATATATTTAAAAAAAATTGCGTGTGTCTATCTATCTTCGCTATGTTTATATTAGGAGATCTATCTATCTTCGCTATGTTTACATTAGGAGATGCTTATCCGGCTCTTCGGTTCCTCCAGCACTTTGTGTCCTTTTTTATTTAACCCGCGGTCCCTCGGCAGCTGCGGTTCCCTGGCGCTACTATGTGTCTATCTGTTGCGAGTTTTGTGTTGCGTGTTTGTGTAAACACGATACATTGTTGCGGCTGGAGGGGAGATGCAGAGTTGCTGCTGCGGGCGGGCGGGCGGGGAGAGGAGGAGTCGCTACAATGTGGCCCGGCCCGGCCCGGCCCGCTACAGTGTTGCCCCCAAAGAGTCGCCCTAGTGTAGACCCAGCTCACTAGTGCGGTGCAGCCGCTCTCTCGCTCGCTCCGTCGGCGGAGCCGGGGAGCCGGAGCCTCCGCCTTAAAGGGACGGGACGGGAAGGGAAGGGAAGGGAACTAACTCTCCTCTCCTCTCCTCCTCGCACAATGTAGCGGAAAGATGGCGGAAACGGCCGAGGCTGACGTCAGCGCGGCCCGAAGAGCGGCCGGGCAGCAAGAAGGATCAGCAATGGCGACTGTGGAGCGGAGACTACCCAGTCCCGAGGCGCTGCTGGGACAGCCTTGGACCCACTGGATCGATGCCGCCAAACACCAAGGGGCCGACGGTGAGCCCAAAGCGCCGTTTAACCCGGAGAAAGACTTTTTGCTGCGTGTGCCGAGCGGGGCTGGGAATGTTTGTGCACCCACTTGGCGCAGGCAGCCAGGCAGGGCAAGTGTAGTAACTCTGTGACTGACTGACTGACTGTCTGACTGACTGACTGATGTGTCCAATTGTTACACAGGCACCGAATTGGAAGAAACTTTTAAGGAGTGCGGGAAAAACCGGGAGGTCATGCGGCTGAGCAGGGAAGGTGAGCCTTGGCTTCAAACTTTGCTGTATTTGCCCCTGGATGGCTGGCTGTGTGTTGTATGGGGCTCTCCACTGCACACTGGCGGGTTGGCCACTCTTGCTTCTCAGGCACTGGCAGCCAGAGGAACAGGGGCCCCTTGTACATGGATGCATTCTACACTCATGCTCTCCCTTATCTCCCCCCCACCCCCCTTACCATGGAGCAACGTTGACCAACATCCAAGAAATAAACCGTTCAGATTCCCCATTTCTTCTACCATGATAATCATTTCCTAGTCTGTTTTTTTTGGGGGGTGAAAAAGTTCATTTCCTTGATCTACATGCTTGGGGTTCAATTGCTCTCACGTTTGTCAGGTAATGAGGGAGTGGTCCCAGATAGTATATTTGGAGGAAATGCAACTTTAAATCAGCAATAATGAAATCACTGGACATAATTGGACATTATGTTGTGTGTTGATGCTTCTACAGAAGCTGATCACTATTAATCTATGTCAAGGGATTAAGGTTAACTACTCTTGGTTTCATTTATGTCAAATGAGAATGAGTAATATACTTACTAACTTGTTCCCCTGTTTATGGTTTAATGGCATTAGGATGATAAAACCACTTTAAACTTCAGATGCACTAGCATTATCAGACTTAAGTTTATCATATGTGATTTGTAACGTGTTGAATGATTTTAAATTCTGCATATTATTTGGGTAACAATCTACTGATGATTGGCAACAGGGAATGAACACCAGGTTAAATCGGTGACTGTGATTTGGTCACTTTGTGATCTTTCTTAAAACATGCCACAATTTAGGAATGTTCCTGTGTGTGTATGTTCACAGATAAAGTACTGAGTTTGAATTTAGTTTCGGCCATTTTACCTTTTTGCAGAGAATGAAATTGGACAAAGACTAATGCAACTTCACTTATTTTGCTGCTGAAATCTTGAACCTTCTTCCATTTTAAGTATACAACACTTAATTCTCCGCACCTCTTCAAACTTCAGTAGAAGTGTGTTGCTGACCTGTGGTTCTTGTAACTGCCCAGTCATATTTATACTTTAGTGTTTTTTTATGTTTTGAGAGTTGAGTTTTAATCCGTCCAAGGTAATAATAGACTCCTATGACATCTGTGCATGCTTTCAGTAAAATTTTAATTTGGCACATTTTAAATTGGGAATTAAATCGAGGTATGAAATTCTCCATAATACTGCAATCATTTGGTTTTGGAAGGAATCATGGCGCCGTAAGAATTGGATGAGCGTAATAGGTTTGCTTTTGACAAAACACAAAGCTCTTTGAGAAACAAGGCCGCAGATGCCGGTTAATGCACAGAAGTGCTGGAGTAACTCAGCAGGTCAGGCAGCATCTCTGGAAGACATGGATAGGCGATGCTTCGGCACTGAAGAAGGGTCCCGAACCAAAACATCGCCTATCTGAGTGCTCCGCCAATTTTGCCTGACCTGCTGAGTTTGATCTCCTGGTTGCCAAGCACTTTAATTCCCCCATGGACACACATTGCTGGAGTAACTCAGCGGGACAGGCAGCATATCTGGAGAGAAGGAATGGGTGACGTTTCGGGTCGAGACCCTTCTTAAATCTGAAGAAGACTCCAGCATTTTGTGTCTATCTTTGATTTAAACCAGCATCTGCAGTTCCTTCCTACACACATTAATTCCTTTTCCCATACAGACCTTTCTGTCCTAGGCCTCCTCCATTGTCAGAGTGAGGCTAATCGCAAATTGGAGGAACAACATCTCATATTTCACTTGGGCAGCTTGCAGCCCAGTGGCATGAATTTTGATTTCTCTAACTTCAAGTAGCCGCAACATTCCCTCTCTCTCTGTCCTCGCCCACCCGTCGCACCAGTCTCCCGCTCACCAAACAAACAGCTAACAATGACCTGTTTCCTTTATCATCGTCACTTTTTTTGCATATCTATCATTCATTTTTTCTATATATTGCGACATCACTGTCCATATCTCTAGTTTCCCTTTCCCCTGACTAGTCCAAAAAAGCGGCTCGGTCAGAAACGTCACCCGTTCCTTCTCTCCTGAGGTGATGCCTGTCCCGCTGAGTTACTCCAGCATTTAATGTCTATCCACTGAGATTAGTTTAGAGAAACAGGCCCTTCGGCCCACCGAGTCTACACCGACCAGCGATCCCCGCACACTGACGCTATCCAACACACACTAGGGACAATTTGCAATCTTACCAAATCAATTAATCCACAAACCTGTTTAAGAAGGAACTGCAGATGCTGGAAAATCGAAGGTAGACAAAAATGCTGGAGAAACTCAACGGGTGAGGCAGCATCTATGGAGCGAAGGAAATGGGCAATGTTTCGGGCCGAAACGTTGCCAATCTACAAACCTGTACGCCTTTGGAGACCTAGAGAAGAGACATTTATTTGTCACGTATCAATTGGTACAGTGAAATGTGTGGTCACCATACAGCCATACGAATAAAAAAGAGCACACAACACGATAGTCTTTACCATAAACATCCCCACACAGCGGCATCAAAGTTTCCCACTGTGAGGGAAAGCACCGAGGTTCAGTCATCCTCCTCTGTTGTTCACCTGTGGTCGGGGAGGCTACTCCAGCACTCTGTGTATTCTTTGTAAACCAGTATCTACAGTTCCATGTGTCCCCAAGTTTGCTTTTGAGCTTGGATTGAAGTGTTTTCAGGAGTAACGGGTGTCGTTTTTATACACATCTTAAGTGTTTTATGATACCAGGTAAAAAATAGCATTACGTTCTTATCACCGGTCAATAATTTTGCCTGCAACAATATGAGATTCTACTGGCAAAATGTTTTCCCTAGGCTTAAAGATATTTCTGTTGGATAGATTTCCTTGATAGGATCCGTATTTAATGGCCATACTTTATTGATTTTTGAGAAAGATGCGGTGAGCTGATGACTGGACCGTTGCGGCCTTTGTACCTTCCTTCTATTTGCACTGCTGTTGGGTAAGAAGTTCCGTGATGTAAGCAGGACTGTGATGAAGGGATGGCGATAGACTTCCACATTGGGATGGGGTCCAAGGCGGAGGGAAGGGCAGTGCTCCGTTTGCCCGCTGTCCTGTTGCTCTTTGGATGGCCGAGGGTCTGGACGTGTGATGACGACACCAACAAAATAACCTCCTCGTATCTGACGGAGGGTCCCGTCCTGAAACGTCACCCATCCACGCGTAGGAAATAACCGCAGATGCTGGTTTAAATCGGAGATAGACATAAAATGCTGGAGTAACTCAGCGGGACAGGCAGCATCTCTGGGGAGAAGGAATGAGTGACGTTTTGGTTCGAGACCCTTCTTCAGACGTCACCTATCCGTGTTCTTCAGGGATGATGCCTGACCCGCTGAGTTGCTCCAGCTCTGTTTCTTTGTAAACTAGGCGGGCACGGTAGCTCAGCGGTAGAGTTGCTGTTTGATCCTGACTGCGGGTGCCTTCTGTACGGACTTTGTACGTTTTCCCTGTGAGTTGCGCGGATATTCTCCGGGTGCTCCGGTTTCCTCGCACACCTCAAAGACATACAGGTGTGTGGGTTAATTGGCTTAGGTAAAGATTGTAAATCGTCCCTGGTGAGTGTGGGAGAGTGATAGTGTACGGGTGATCGCTGGTTGGCACGAACTCGGTGGGCGGAAGGGTCCTTTTCCAGGCCGTATCTCCAAACTAACCAGTATCTTACTTCCTTGTTTCTGTACCTAATTTCAACACTAGATTTGGGTTTTCCCTGCTCTGTCCTTTTTGTGGTTTTGACTTCCAGTAAATATCGATGCAAGATTTCCCACACTGGCTTCCAATTGTCTAATCAAGGGGCATGAATACACAATGTATTTGGTGTTCACTAGACTAAGCAAACAAGATCCAGCAATAGCTATGAACTGGTAATTGGGGCGAAGGGTGGGGGATGGGAATTATAATCACTGGGGAAGTGGTACCTAACCAAATACCGTGCCCTCCATGATGTTTAAGAAAGAACTGCAGATGCTGGTAAAATCAAAGCGAAACACAAAACGCTGGAGAAACTCAGCGGGTGAGGCCGCAACTATGGAGAGAAGGAATTGGCGGTGTTTTGGGTCGAGACCCTTCTTCAGACCCGAAACGTCGCCAATTCCTTCTCTCCATAGATGCTGCCTCACCCACTGAGTTTCTGCAGCGTTTTATGCCCTCTGCAATGTTTGGGACAAAGACCCACCATTTATTTATTTGCCTCTGTACTCCACAATTTGAGATTTGTAATAGAAAAAAATCACGTGTGTTTAAAGTGCACATTATCAGATTTTAATAAAGGCCATTTTTATACATTTTGGTTTCACCATGTAAAAATTACAGCAGTGTTTATACATAGTCCCCCCCTATTTCAGGGCACCATAATGTTTGGGACACAGCAATGTCATGTAAATGAAAGTAGTCATGTTTAGTATTTTGTTGCATATCCATTTCATGCAATGACCTGCTTGAAGTCTGTGATTCATGGACATCACCAGTTGCTGGGTGTCCTCTCTGGTGATGCTCTGCCAGGCCTGTATTGCAGCTATCTTTAACTTATGCTTGTTTTGGGGGCTAGTCTCCTTCAGTTTTCTCTTCACAATATAAAAGGCAAGCTCAATTGGGTTCAGATCGGGCAATTGACTTGGGCGATTGACTTGGTCACTCAAGAATTGACAATTTTTTAGCTTTGAAAAACTCCTTTGTTGCTTTAGCAGTATGTTTGGGTTCATTGTCTTGCTGTAGAATGAACCACCGGCCAATGAGTTTTAAGGCATTTGTTTGAAACTGAGCAGATAGGATGTGTCTATACACTTCAGAATTAATTATGCTACTACCATCAGCAGTTGTATCACCAATGAAGATAAGTGAGCCAGTACCTTCAGCAGCCATACATGCCCAGGCCATAACATCCCCACCACCGTGTTTCACAGATGGGGTGGTATGCTTTGGATCTTGGGCAGTTCCTTCTCTCCTCCATACTTTGCTCTTGCCATCACTGATGTAAGTTAATATTTGTCTCATCTGTCCACAAGATCTTTTTTTCAGAACTGTGGTTGCTCTTTTAAGTATATCTTGGCAAACTGTAACCTGGCCATCTATTTTTGCGGCTAACCAGTGGTTTACATCTTGCAGTGTAGTCTCTGTTTTTGTTCATGAAACATAGAAACATAGAAAATAGGTGCAGGAGTAGGCCATTCGGCCCTTCGAGCCTGCACCGCCATTCAATATGTTCATGGCTGAATATCCAACTCGGTATCCTGTACCTCTCCATACCCCCAGATCCCTTTAGCCAAAAGGGCCACATCTAACTCCCTCTTAAATATAGCCAATGAACTGGCCTCAACTACCTTCTGTGGCAGAGAATTCCACAGATTCACCACTGTGTGAAAAATGATTTTCTCATCTAGGTCTTAAAAGACTTCTCCCTTATCCTTAAACTGTGACCCCTTGTTCTGGAGTTCCCCAACATTGGGAACAATCTTCCTGCATCTAGCCTGTCCAACCACTTAACAATTTTGTAAGTCTCTATAAGATCCCCCCTCAATCTTCTGAAGTCTTCTGCGGACAGTGGTCATTGACAAATCCACACCTGAAGAGTGTTTCTGATCTGTCAGACAGGTGTTTGGGTCATCAGCTGTGGAGGTCTTCCTTGACCTGCCAGTCCCTTTGCGATTAGTAAGTTCACCAGTGCTCTCTTTCTTCTTAATGATGTTCCAAACAGTTGATTTTGGTAACCCTAAGGTTTGGCTGATGTCTCTATAACAGTTTTATTCTTGTTTCTCAGTCTCATAATGGCGTCTTTGACTTTCATTGGCACAACTTCGGTCCTCATGTTGATAAACAGAAATAAAAGTTTCCAAAGGTAATGGAAAGACTGGAGGAATGAATGAATAAGTTTACTGGCCAAGTATGTACACATACAAGGAATTTGCCTTGGTGCTCCGCTCGCAAGTAACAACACCACATACGGTAACAATTAAGAATAACACATAAAACATTAAACAATAATAAAACATTATAGTTTAAACATGTGAATGAAAAAAATAAGACTAGATGAAATGGGGGGGGGGGGAGTATGTCTGTAAACACAGCTGTAATTTCTACATGGTGAAAATGGCCTTTAATAAAATCTGACAATGTGCACTTTAACCACATGTGCTTTTTTTTCTATTACAAATCTCAAATAAACACATGATGGGTCTTTGTCCCAAACATTATGGAGGGCACTGTAGTTTGGCTCTTTGAGTTGACTGGGTACTGACGGATTCTATCCAGTGATCTTAACAGAGGAGGACACTGAGATTATTGATGCAATGGCTGCTGACAATGGAGATGCAAAATGTTGCCAGAATCCAGCAGGCGAGGTAGCGAAACGGTCAATATTCTGGATCAATAGCTCTTCATCAGAATTGGACGTTCAAAAGTTTTAGTACTTCATAAAGGCGTCCATCTCACCAGCAACCCGTCCTGATCCCTTCACCCTGATCACCCCCTTCAGTGTATTTACTTTCCTGATTCTTGACCTACCATTTGGCATGTTCATGACATGACGATTCTCTTGGACATCATAAGTTCTAGGAGCTGAATTAGGCTTTTCGGCCCATCAAGGCTACTCTGCCATAAAATAATGGCAGATGTTGATTGACCTGAGTTCTAAAGAGCAGTTTATGTGTTTGTTTGAGATGGTGGATGGGCCGGTTTTAATAATTTTCTAAAATTCCGCAGTGGCTCGGCGGCAGAGTTAATGGCTCACAGCGGCTGAGACCCAGGTTTGATCCTGACTACGGGTGTTGCCTGTGGGGGGTTTGCCCTGTGTTCTCCCTGTGACACTCGAGGTCCCCTCTTGGTGCTCCGGTTCCCTCCCAAAAGGCGCGAGGTTTGCAAGTTAATTGGCCCGCCCTAATGTGCAGGGAGTGGATGTGAAAGTAAGTAGGTATGTTTATTGGCCAAGTATTCACATACAAGGAATTTGCCTTGGTGCTCCGCCCACAAGTAACAACATGACATACAGTGACAGTTACGAGTGACTCGGGAAAACACTAAACATTGATAATAATAACACATTAATGATAAAACACCATTGATCAAGTGGGATAACTTTTTTAAGGATGCTGTCTGTGTGAAGTTTGCACGTTCTCCCCGTGATCGCGTGGGTTTTTTCTGGGTGCTTCGGTTCCTTCCCACGTCCAAAAGACGCGTGGGTTTGTAGGTTAGTTGGCTTCAGTCAATTGCGCCCTAGTGTGTAGCACATCGAACTAGTGCACAAATAATCAATAGACAGCGTGCACTCAGTGGAATGTAGGACCTGCTTCCACGCTGTAATTCTAACCTAAACTAAATTTCTTAGATTCAACGAGATTTTAACTGAGCAAATATACCTCCTTTACCCAATAAAGGGTGTGAGGCAGAAAGCATGAAAATAAAACATGTTGTTGGCTTTGGAAATGTAGACCGTGTTATTGAACATGTTATAGCAGGGTGTTTGGAAGAAGTTGATGTAATTGGGCAAAGTCCACATGGTTTAGTAAAAAGGAAATTGTATTGAAACAATTTATTGGAGTCCTTTGGGAAAAGTAACATGCCGTGGATAAAGATGATCTGGTAGGGGCAGGAGGATTGTCGGGAAGAATTTAAGGTGTTGCATTAAAAGTTGTTGAACAAAATAACCGTGCAGTGTGGGACCAGACCCTTAAGCCCAACGTGCCCACACCGACCAGCATGTCCCATCTGCAATGGTCCCATTTGCCTGACTTCTGTCCATATCCCCTTAAACCTGTCCTACCCATGTACCTGTCTAACTGCATCTTACACATTGCAGTAGTCCATACCTCAACTAGCTCCGCTGGCAGCTTGTTCCATGCACCCACCACCCTTTGTGTGAAAAAAGCTATCAGATTCTTATAAAATCTTTCCCACTTCACCTGAAACCTATGCCCTCTGGTTCTTGAAAATATATAAGGTTATGATGTAGGAGATAATGTTGATGCAGATTAAAAAATATTTACCCATAAATTAAGCCAGGAGATGGCTTAAGTGAGTTTTGTTTGTCAAACGTAGCAAGTCGTTCCTCAGGGATCAGTGTCAGGATCTCAAATTATTACCACATAGACGATAGGTGCAGGAGGAGGCATTTTGGCCCTTTGAGCCAGCACCGCTATTTAATGTGATCATGGCTGATCATCCCCAATCAGTACCCCGTTCCTGCCTTCTCCCCATATCCCCTGACTCTGCTATCTTTAAGAGCCCTATCTAACTGTCTCTTGAAAGTGTCCAGAGAACCTGCCTCCACCGCCCTCTGAGGCAGAGAATTCCACAGACTCCCAACTCACTGTGCGAAAAAGTGTTTACTCATCTCCACTTAATCTTAAACTGTGGCCCCTGGTTCTGGACTCCCCTCCCCCCCCCCCCCCCCCCCCCCCCCCCCCCCAACATCGGGAACACGTTTCCTGTCTCTAGCGTGTCCAAATCCTTAATAATCTTATATGTTTCAATAAGATCCACACTCATCGTTCTAAACTCCAGAATATACAAGCCCAGCCGCTCCATTCTCCATTATATGATGACTTGGGTGAAGGCACCAAAGATATGGATGTCAAAGTTGCAGAGGGCCCAAAGGATGGTAGAAGAGTGTGTTACAAAGTGGACATAATGCTACACATGTTGGGATGTGTTGGGAGGATTTGCAGATGCAGGTGTATACCGAAGATAGACACAAAATGCTGGAGTAGCTCAGCGGGACAGGCAGCATCTCTGGAGGGAAGGAATGGGTGGCGTTTTGGGTCGAGACCCTTCTTCAGACAGAAAGTCAGGGGAAAGGGAAACGAGAGATACAGACGATGATGTGGAGAGAGAACAAATGATGGCAGGTGGGTTGCTAAAAAATGGAAAAGGATGTGATTAATAGTGTATAATGTGGGGAAATATCAAATTGTCCCTTTTGTGTGGAAAATTAAAAATAAAATAAACATTTTCTGGCCGGCACAGTGGCGTAACAGTAGAGTTACTGCCTCACAGCGCCAGAGACCCGGGTTCAATCCTGACTACGGGTGCTGTCTGTACGGAGTTTGTACATTCTCCCCGTGACCTGCGTGGGTTTTTTCCGAGATCTTCGGTTTCCTCCCACATTCCAAAGACGTACAGGTTTGTAGGTTACTTGGCTTGGTAGAAATGTAAAATTGTCCCTAGTGGGTGTAGGGTAATGTTCATGGGTGGGGATCGCTGGTCGGTGTGGACTCGGTGGGCAGAAGGGCCAGTTTCCGCGCTGTGTCTCTAAACTAAACTAAATCGAAATAGAAATTGCAGAGGAACTCGGTGTCCTCTGGTGCATGGATCACAAAAGGTAGCAGCTACAGCAAGTAATTAAGAAAGCTAACAATGTTATCATTTATTGCTAGGGGAATTTAATTCAAAGGTAGGCAAGTTAAATAGGATGTTGGTGAGACCATTTCTTGAGCACTCTGAAATGTATTGATCTCCCTGCTTAAGGAAGGGTGTTTGGTGTGGAAGTTCAGCGAAGGTTTGCGAAGGATGGCACAAGGGAACGTGCAAACTCCACGCAGCCAACTCCTGTGCTCGGCGTTGAACCAGGGTCTCTGGTGCTGTGAGGCAGCAGCTCTACCAACTGCGCCACTGAGCTGCCTTTGACCCTGCTCTTGTGGGAATTGAATCCGAACTATACTGCCTAAGTTTCAGTTTCATTATCAATATAATGACAGAGTGAAAGTTGCATTAACTTTCGGAATAGGAAAGGATTGCTTATTTTTGCACAGTTCACTAAAAGCCCTGTCCCACTGTACGAGTTCATTCACGAGTTCTCCCGGGTTTGTCCTGATTCGAACTTGGAGATTTATGGTAATGGCCACTCGTCGGTACTCGAGGCTCTCGTGGACATTTTTCAACATGTTGAAAAATCCTCGCGAGTCTTCACGACCTTACCGCATTTCCCGTGTACCTGCCATTAGCGTTAAGAGCCGCTAAGAGACGGCTCCGACGTACCCGCTACGTACATTCTACGTGCTTACCACGAGTTTGATTTTTTTTTTTTTTTTAAACTCGGGAGAGCTCTTCAATTAACTCGGACAGTGGGGCAGGGCCATAATGACATCTGTGTGCATGGAATACATGCATGTCATCAGTGAATGGCAGTGAACTGCACAAAATATCATACACGTACCCATCTGTATTCATGGAGCCTTTAATAGCATGCAGGAAAATGGGAAACACCATTTTTACTTGTGTTCATTTGTGCAAGATATTGAATACCGAATAAACTAATTTATCGAATGCTAACTGAATCATAGAAGTTGGCCAATAGTTAGCATCAGGGCAGTTAGAGTTTCCGTGTGTGAAGAGCTGGCAATCCCAATGCCCCTCTCCAGTTGTTGGGACGTGGGTTTGTAGGTCGGGTCACCTCGGACGCAAGTGTATGTTATTTTTTAAACCCAATGGTGCAACTGGTGGAGATGCTGCCTCTCAACACGGGAGACCCAGGTTCAATCTTGACCATGAACACTGTCTGTGTGTGTGGAGTTTGCACGTTCTCCCCGTGACCGCGTGGGTTTCCTCCGGGTGCTCCGGCTTCCTGCCACATCCCAAAGACGTGCGGGTTTGTAGGTGATTGGGCCTCTGTAAATTGCCCCTTGTGAGTGAATGGGGGAAATGGAATAACAGAGAGCGAGTGTGAACAGGTGATTGATGGCCAGCGTGGGACGATGGGTCAGTAGCTACGCTGTATCTATCAAAACACTTTTACACGTTATTCAAGTTGCCACTTTTCCTGCTAGATCTCACTGGTCTGCTGATTTATTTTGCACCTTCAATCACTGGTTAATTTTTGCAACATCTGCTGACTTTAATAGTGCCTCCTACATTCTAAATAATTGAATCGTGTAACTTGTTTAAGTTCCTTTGGACCTTATTGGGTACACTTTCCAACCCACTAATTAATCTCCAACCAGTGTGTGTGTGTAGGGAGGAACTGCAGGTGTTGGTAAAAACCGAAGACTGGCACAAAAAGCTGGAGTAACTCCGTGGGTCAGGCCTGGATAGAGTGGATGTGGAGAAGATGTTTCCACTAGTGGGAGAGTCTAGGACTAGAGGTCACAGCCTCAGAATTAAAGGATGTTCTTTTAGGAAGGAGATGAGGAATTTCTTTAGTCAGAGGGTGATGAATCTGTGGAATGTGGCCAGAGAAGGCTGTGGAGGCAAAGTCAGTGGATATATTTAAGGCAGAGATGGATAGACTCTTGATTATTACGGGTCTCGGGGGTTATGGGGAGAAGGCAGGAGAATGGGGTTAGGAGGGAGAGATAGATCAGTCATGATTGAATCTAGACTTGATGTGCCGAATGGCCTAATTCTACCCCTATCACTAATGATTATGATCTCTGGAGAAAAGAAAGAAATAGGTGATGTTTTGGGTCGAAACTCAGTCCGAAGAAGGGTCTTGACCGGAAATGTCACCTATTCCTTTTCTCCGGAGATGCTGCCTGGCCTGCTGAGTTACTGCAGCTTTTTGTGTCAGTCTTTGTGTTAATCTCCAACCAGGCTCTACTTTTCCAAAGATGACAGGTTATCCATTTTTTTCCCTCTTGTCAAAACACCCGTTGATTGTTACTCCTTGACGTTAAGCTATCTTTGAACCCAAAGTCAATTTCCCATAAAAGGGGAGTCTGAAGAAGGGTCTCGACCCGAAATGTTGCCTATCTCCTTCGCTCCTTAGATGCTGCTGCACCCGCTGAGTTTCTCCAGCTTTTTGTGTACCTTCCCATAAAAGGGATTGCCGTGTTATCAAAAATCCATATTGATTAGGACTGATGTGCTTTTCTTGATAGTAAACATCTTTGTTTGGTTTAAACAAAATCCATAACACTACTTGGCAAAAGCAATGAAAATTGCAGATGCTGAAATTCTGGCACAAACCTTGAAATTGTCCGGCAATGTTGGGTAGCACGGAGGCGCAGCGGTAGAGTTGCTGCTTGCAGGGCTAGAGACATGCCTTTGATCCTGACTACAGGTGCTGTCTGTAAGGAGTTTGTACGTTCTCCCCGTGACCTGCGTGGGTTTTCACCGCGACCTTCGGTTTGTTCCCACACCTCAAAGACATACAGGTATGTAGGTAATTTGGCTTGATAAATGTAAAAATTGTCCGGAGTGTGTGTAGGACAGTGTTAATGTGCGGGGGGGGGGGGGGGGGGGTAGGGATCGCTGGTCGGCACGGACTCAGTGTGCCGAAGGGCCTGTTTCCTCGCTGTATCTCTAAAACCTGCGCGGGTTTTCCCCGGGGAAACTCCGGTTTCCTCCCTCCCTCCAATGACGTACAAGTTTGTAGGTTTATTGGCTCGGTACAAATGTAAAATAGTCTCTGGTGTGTATAGGATGGTGTTAGTGTACAGGGTTCGCTGGTCTGCACGGCCTGTTACCCTGCGTATCTCTAAACTAAACAAAACATTCGGCCCTTCGAGCCAGCATCGCCATTCAATGTGATCATGGCTGATCATCCCCAATCAGTACCCTCCGTTCCTGCCATCTCCCCATATCCTTTGACTCCGCTATCTTTAAGAGCTCTATCTAACTCTCTCTTGAAAGCATCCAGAGAATTGGCTTCCACTGCCTTCTGAGGCAGAGAATTCCACAGATTCACAACTCTCTGGGTGAAAACGTTTTTCCTCATCTCTGTTCTAAATGACCAACCCCTTATTCTTAAAGACACCATTGTTTCTCAGGATTTTAGTTTTCACTAATATTCCTGCCACTGGTGTTCAATTAATTGGCCTGTAATTACCATATCTTTCAAACTTTGCAATGCTAGTGTTCGTCGTGCTTGGAAAATGATTCAAGGCATTCCCTTTATTTTCTTAACTGGCTATATTTTGGGCGTGGCAAATTATCTACTTCTTAAAAAAAAATGTTAAACAGTTTTGTATTTTCCCGTTTTTATCTCTTCTAATATTCAGCACCCCACTTTCATGTAAAGACAGACACCTTATTCATTAAGGGCCATATGTGTGCCCCTTCACACATCTGTCTGCATCGGAGGCACCAGGAACTGCAGAGGCGAATGGTGCCAAAACACGGCAGCTCTTGCATGTGGGGTCAGTAGACTTTTTCCGTACAATTTGCTAATCGGCGATGCCCCTGCGTATGCCAATACTCTACTGGACAGTTTGTAAGTAGTGAATTTCACCCTGCGTTTGCACCATGTGACAATAAAGGAAAATGACCCGCTGAGCTACTGCAGCACTTTGTGTCCAGGACCAGAGGCCAAAGCCTCAGAATAAAAAGACATACCTTTAGAAAGGAGACGAGGAGAAATGTCTTTAGTCCGAGCGTTGTGAATCTGTGGAACTCCTTGCCACAGAGGGCTGTGGAGGCCGAGTCAATGGATTTTTTTAAGGCAGAAAATTGTCAGATTCTTGATTAATCCGGGTGTCGAGGGTTATGGCGAGAAGGCAGGAGAATGGGGTTGAGAGGGAAAGATAGATCAGCCATGATTGAATGGTGGAGTAGACTTGATGGGCCAAATGGCCTAATCCTGATCCTATCACTTGTGAAAAAGCACCATTGAGATGTTGGAATCTTGAGTGCTGGAGCAACTCGGTGGGTCAGGCAGCATCTCTGGAGGGAAAGAATGGTCCCAACTCATAACATCGTTGGTCCATTTCCCTTCCCAGATGTTGCCTAATCCCACTGAGTTACTTAAGCACTGTGTTTTACTTATCTCTGCAGTCAGCCTCTTAATTTTTATATTATTAAACTTTATTACAGTCTCAAGGTCCAGATAAAAGACGACATTACATAGAATACATTGCATATTAAAAAAACAATAAATTACATATGAAAGCTTAGTAGATAGATTTATAAGATAGCTTTTTGAGTTTTTCTTGAATGGAAAAGGGTTCTTCTCTCTTGAATTTTATCCAGGATATATATGCTGCTTGGTATCTAGATTAATATTCTGCTTACTCTTCCTCCTTCCCTGCTTTCTCTCTTCCATCCCCCCCCCCCCCCCCCCCCCCCCCCCCCCCCATCCCATCCCCACAATCAGTTTGAAGAAAGTGCCATGTTCTCCAGAGATGTTGCCCGACGTGCTGAGTTACTCCAGCACTTTGCATCTTATACTGGCATCTACACAGCTAGTTTTTGTCATTGGTACACAAAAGGCTGGAGAAACTCAGCGGGTGCAGCAGCATCTAAGGAGCGAAGGAGATAGGCGACGTTTCGGGTCGAGACCCTTCTTCAGACTGGTCAGGGATCAGGGAAATGAGAGATATAGACAGTGATGTGGAGAGATAAAGAACAATGAATGAAAGATATGCAAAAAAGTATCAATGATAAAGGGAACAAGGGTACACAAAAAGCTGGAGAAACTCAGCGGGTGCAGCAGCATCTAAGGAGCGAAGGAGATAGGCGACGTTTCGGGTCGAGACCCTTCTTCAAGTCGCCTATCTCCTTCGCTCCTTAGATGCTGCTGCACCCGCTGAGTTTCTCCAGCTTTTTGTGTAACCCCCTGAGAAAATTCAATGTTCAAGCCCAAAGGATGCAGACTCCCCAAGCGGAATATGAGGTGCTGTTCCTCCAACTTGCGGTGTTGCTCACTCTGGCCGTGGAGGAGGCCCAGGACCGAGAGGTCGGATACGGAATGGGAGGAGGAGTTGAAGTGCTGAGCCACCGGGAGGTCGGGTTGGTTAATGTGGACCGAGCGGAGGTGTTCGGCGAAATGATCGCCAAGCCTCCGCTTGGTCTCACCGATATAGATCATCTGGCATCTGGAGCAGCAGATGCAGTAGATGAGGGTGGAGGAGGTGCAGGTGAACCTCTGTTGGACCTGGAAGGACTGCTTGGGTACCTGAAAGGAGTGGAGGGGGGAGGTGAAGGGACAAGTGTAGCATTTCGGTTTTTATTTTTTGTCGTTCCATAGTTCAACTGTGTAAAGACAGCTTAGATTCTCATGTTTAAGAAGGAACTGCAGATGCTGGAAAATTTGAAGGTAGACAAAAACGCTGGAGAAACTCAGCGGGTGAGGCAGCATCTATGGAGCAAAGGAAATAGGCGACGTATCGGGTCGAGACCTTTCTTCAGACTCGTTCTCATGTGGCATTGGGATTGGGTTTTTTTGGTTAAACATTTGGTCTGTTAACGTGTAGATAGCTTGTTACTGAATATGGAGTTTTTGCCCAATAGCTCAAGTGTGCATAGATAGTTTATATACTGCTTTGGCATTAGGCTTAGTTTTCCATCACACAATCACACAAACCAACCTGCCTTCCATTGAGTCTATTTATACCTCGCGCTGCCTCGGCAAGGCCAGCAACATCGTCAACGACAAGTCGCACCCCGGCCGCTCCCTCTTCTCCCCTCTCCCATCAGGCAAAATGTATAGAAGTGTGAAAACGCACACCTCCAGATTCAGGGACAGTTTCTTCCCGGCTGTTATCAGGCAGCTGAATCATTCTACCAACAACCAGAGAGCAGTGCTGAACTAATATCTACCTCATTGGTGACCCTCGGGCTATCTTTGATTGGACTTTGCTGGCTTTACCTTGCACTGAACGTTAGTCCCTTATCATGTATCTGCACACTGTAGATGGCTCAATTGTAATCGTGTGTTGCCTTTCTGCTGACTGGTCAGCACGCAACAAAAGCTTTTAACTGTACCTCGGTACACGTGACAATAAACAAAACTAAACTTCTTGGTTGCCTCCATTCCACTTGAGCCCGCAAGTCCCTGTAGCATCTTCGCAAATTTCTCTAGCACCCTTTCCAATACGATACGGTAGAACTTTATTTATCCCAGGAGGGAATTGATCTGCCAATATTCATAAAAACACCAAATACATGAAACGTGAAGTTAAAGTGACGAATGGAAAATATTGGGGAGGGAATGGTCGGGGACGGGGGAGGGTAGGGCATCAGTCTCAGAGTATCCCACTACAGAAGGGGGGGGGGGGGGTGTTGTAAAGTTTGATAGCCACAGGGAAGAAGGATCTCCTGTGGCGTTCCGTGCTGCATCTTGGTGGAACCAGTCTGTTGCTGAAGGTGCTCCTCAGGTTGACCAGTGCGCCATGGAGGGGGTGAGCTGTAATATGACGTTGTTCCTATAGCTGGGCATCCTACCTTGCAGGCTGTACTCCCAAGTGTCGTCTCACCAACGACTTGTACAGCTGTACCACGTAGTCCTAATATTTGTACTCGTTAATACCCTTCCCAAGAAAGGCAAACATACCGAACCCCTCCATCACCCTCTCCCCCTGTATCGGCAACGTCTGGTCCTCGAGAATAAATATTTAACTTGTTTGAATATTCTCCGCAGTTTTGAGAGATTAGCTAACACCGCATTCATTTTTTTTAAAAAGGGAGAGAAAGGAATATCAAATTAACATTTGTCTTCCTATCTGCTCGTACAATTTCAAGGCTCATTTCTCTGTGTTCTGCTTCAGTACAAATAGCTGGCTGATTCATTGTGGAACGAAGAATGTTGAAGACCTCCTAACAGTTTAGTGTTTTTTTTGTTCACCAACGGTTGACATAATGAGACGCAGGTGGGATATTGAGAATTATTTCTGGGCATCGGTTGTGTAACGTCGACCTGTGATCCCCGCGCACTAACGCCATCCTACACACACCAGGGGCAATTTACAATTATACCAAGCCAGTTAACCTACTTTGGAGTGTGCGAGGAAACCGGAGCACCCAGAGAAAACCCACGCAGTCATGAGGAGAGCAAACAAACTCCGTTCTGACAGCACCTTTATGGGGCTGCCCCACTGTACGAGCTAATTCAAGAGTTCTTCCCGAGTTTCCCCTGATTCGAACTCGAAGAATTACAGTAATAGCCTAACACGTTGAAAAATCTTCACAAACTTACTGCGTTTCCCGAGTACCTGCCATTAGCGCTACGAGCCGCTAAGAGACGTCCCGAGCTCCGACATACATTCTACGTGCTTACCATGAGTTTGATTTTTTTTTAAACTCGGGAGAGCTCTTGAATTACCTCATACAGTGGGACAGGCCCATTAGTCAGGATCGAACCCGGGTCTCTGGCGCTGTAAGGCAGCAACTGTACCGTTACGCACTGTGCTGCCTGCAAAGTTCTAAATCACTTCAAAACATCCTGAGGTCATTGAAGGTACTATCTAAATAGAAGGCTGCTTTAAAGCTTTGAAAACAGCTACTTACAAGGAGAGAGGATTATTACGGTAAACTGGAAGGCGTTACTTGTAGTGAATTAGCCGGAAAGACTGCAGGATATTCTTAAAGGCAAATTGAAACAGGAATAATGTGTGGGAAGGAACTGCAGCTGCTGGTTTAAACCGAAGATAGACACAAAAGCTGGAGTAACTCAGCGGGTCAGGCAGCATCTCTGGGGCGAAGAAATGGGTGACGTTTTGGGTCGAGACCTTTCTTCAGTAAAAGGAATAACGTACTTTAAGGGGGCTCTTGAAACCATTGCTGTCTACTGTATTGAGTCTTGCATAGTACGTTGGCCATGATGCTGCCATTTTTCCTTTGATGTTAAATCTATTTATTTTCTAAAGTGGTTCAGTGGGTTCTCTATATGCACCGAGGTATAGTGAGATTTGTTTTGCATGCAGGTCAGTGAGATTATTACCATACATGGGTACAATCCTATTGTGGCTGCACCTATTGTCTGTGGAATTCTCTGCCTCAGAGGGCGGTGGAGGCCGGTTCTCTGGATGCTTTCAAGAGAGTGCTAGATAGGGTTCTTAAAGATAGCGGAGTTGGGGGATATGGGGAGAAGGCAGGAACGGGGTACTGATTGGGGATGGTCAGCCATGATCACATTGAATGGCGGTGCTGGCTCGAAAGGCCAAATGTCCGACTCCTGCACCTATTGTCTATTGTCTAATCCCCAGTTGGCACATGGTGCTACCAAACAGCCCACTGAGTCCATATGCAAGAGTCTATAAGTCGGTGCCATTTCACAGTCCCAACAGCTGGACGTAAAGGTCCATTGCAGCCGTTGCCTCCAGCCCATCGTGCATGCGAACCGCATCGTCCCTCTCCTTGCCTGGACATCTTCAACCTCTGTTCCCCGGGGTCGCTCCTCCCCCGCCCCCCCCCCCACAGCCCCCCAGGTTCTTCCCACCGACCCTTGTCCAGCATGCATGGCCCGCCTCCTCCTTCCACTTTGTGATGCAAGTGAAGCAAGATGGCCAACAGAATGGGCACAGAGACATGGACAATAGGTGCAGGAGTAGGCCATTCGGCCCCTCGAGCCAGCACTGCCATTCAATGTGATCATGGCTGATCGTCCAAAATCAGTACCCCGTTCCTGCTTTCTCCCTGTATCCCTTGATTCCTTTAGCCCCAAGAGCTAAATTCAACTTTCTCTTGGAACCATCCAGTTGAATTGGCCTCCAGTGCCTTCTGTGGCAGAGAATTCCACAAATTCACAAGTCTCTGGGTGAAAAAGTTTTTCCTCATCTCAGTCCTAAATGGCCTACCCCTTGTTCTTAAGCTGTGATCCCTGGTTCTGGACTCCCCCAACATTTTTCCTGCATCCAGCCTGTCCGATCCCTTAAGAATCTTCGGTACACAAAATGCTGGAGAAACTCAGCGGATGCAGCAGCATCTATGGAGCGAAGCAGATGGGCAACGTTTCGGGCCGAAACCCTTCTTTAGACTGATGGGGGCCATATGTAGTCTTGCATAGTACTAATTGGCCATGATGCTGCCATTTTTTTCCTTTTGATTTTAAATCGTTCTTTTCTAAAGTGGTTCAGTGGTTTCTCTAGTGTCACGTGCACCGAGGTACAGTGAGATATGTTTGCGTACAGATCAGTGAGATTATTACCGTACGTGGGTACAATCCCCAGTTTCAGACTGATGGCGACCTTAAGAATCTTATATGTTTCTATAAAATCCCCTCTCATCTTTCTAAATTCTAGTGAATATAAGCACTGGGCAAAATATTGCAAGTCTTTGTATGATTAAAATGCTAAAATATTGTATATAAACTATATTTTGAGTTTGCTTAATTTTAGTTTAGTTTAGAGATATAACATGGAAACTGGCCCTTTGGCCCATGGAGTCCACCCTGACCAATGATCCCTGTACACTAGTTCTATCCCACTACACACACAAGGGACAATTTACCAAAGCCAATTAACCTACAAATCCGCATGTCTTTGGAGTGTGGGAGGAAACCGGAGCACCCGGAGAAAAGCCTACGCAGGTCACGGGGAGAACGTGCAAACTCCTTACAGACAACACCTGCAGTCGGGATCAAACCCGGGAGATTTCTTTAGTCAGAGGGTGGTGGATCTGTGGAATTTGTTGCCACAGAAGGCTGTGGAGGCCAAGATGTGGTGTCTTTTTTTTAGGCAAGGATTGACGGATTGTTAATTAGAACGGTGTCAGGATTATGGGGAGAAGACAAGAATGGTGTTGGGAAGGAAAGATCGATTAGCCATGATTGACTGACATCGTAGACACGATGAGCTGAATGGCCTAATTCTGCTCCTGTGACCTATGAGCTGCTAATACTTAGCAAATGCCATTATATTGGTGGAGCAGAATTTGCACATTTACTACATTTAAGACTCTTAATGTCCGTTCTTTATTTAATTTTGGACTTCAATGGGGACATTCCCAGAAAGTCAAACCGTATGACAGGATAATATTCTTGTTGCATGTCTGGGTGCTTCCTCTGCAGAACCTTGCCCTTGCATCAGTGGTTAGCATTGTATTACTATCTACCTCTTTGATGACCCTCGGACTATCCTTGATCGGACTTTGAAAGGTCTCGACCCGAAACGTCACACATTCCTTCTCTCCAGAAATGCTGCCTGTCCCGCTGAGTCACTCCAGCATTTTGTGTCTATCTTGATTGGACTTTGCTGGCATTACCTTGCACTAAACGTTATTCCCTTATCATGTGTCTGTATACACGGTAAATGGATCATGTGGTAGGCACAAAAAGCTGGAGTAACTCAGCGGGACAGGCAGCATCTCTGGAGAGAAGGAATGGGTGACGTTTCGGGTCGAGACCCTTCTTCAGGCTGATGTCAGGGCTTTGTAATCATGTATTGTCTTTTTGCTGACTGGTTAGCACGCAACAAAAAGGCTTTTCACACGTGACGAATTACAAACTAAACTGAATTGGATTTGTCATGAAGGATATCTCACAAACTTGAAGGCTGCACAACTTTATTTTGTTTGCGGATATTCCTTCAGTAGCAATCTAAATTGGGCGGAAGATGTCCTGCACTCTGTTCAGAAATAAATACCGGTTGTAATGGGGTATTTTTAGTGAAGGACTGTTGATGTTGCAGGGGAATGAAATCGGAAAGAGATATAAGAGAGAACACTTGGGGACATTGAGCATGGATCTATTAGAAGTGGGTCAGAGTTTACAAATGAATGTGCAACATTTATTTCAGAGATACGGTGCATAAAGGGGCCTCCTGACCCACCGAGTCTGTGCCGACCGCTGATCCCCGCATACTGGCGCTAACGTTCTCACACTAGGGACAATTTACAATTTTACCAAAGCCGGTTAACCTACAAAACCTCTGCATTTTTGGGAGTGTGGGAGGAAACCCGACATCCCAGAGAAAACCCACGCAGGTCAGTGGAAGAATGTACATCCTCCATACTGAGAGCGTCTGCAGTCGGGATCACACCCGGGTCTCTGGTGCTGTAAGGCAGCAACACTGCTGCTGTGCTGCCCTATATGCTGTTGCATACGGATTGATAGTGTAATTGTGAATTTATCTCTGGTGATACATTTTTCTTCAAACAATTTCTGTCAATCTATAACAGGAAATGTATTGGATCGATTTCATCAATCGGAATCGATGAGATAGGAGACATTTAGCTGCTGTTTGGGTGGAAGAGTTGGCACTAAGACTGGCCACAGTACTACTGGTGGAAGTGCAAGAGCTGCAGTTTAGTTTAGAGATATAGCACAGAAACAGGCCCTTCAGCCCACTGAGTCCGTGCCGACCAGCGATCCCCACACACCAACTCTAACCTCCACACACTAGGAACAATTTACATTTATACCGAGCCAATTAACTTATAAACCTGTACGTCTTTGGAGTGTGGGAGGAAACCGAAGATCTCGGAGAAAACCCACGCGGTCACGGGGAGAACGTACAAACTCGAGACACCACCCGTAGTCGGGATCAAACCCGGGTCTCTGGCGTTGTAAGGCAGCAACTCTACCACTGTGCTGTCTTGTATCTATAAACGTACAATTTGAAATGAATGACGTTGCATATGGTTTTAAAACAGGTGTGGTGAATAATTCTGCTGATAATTAATTTTGAAGTAAATTCTAATTTGGGAAGGCTAGATTGAAGCGCGAGTGAGCATGGACTTTGGGTGTGCCCTTGCTACCAAAGCAAGCTTTAGGGTTCAAAGGCAAACAGTTGAACATGTGAAAGAAGTTTTGATTATCTTGCTGTAAGTAGTAAAGAAAGCAAACTCAATGCTGGCATTTATTTCAAGAGGGGTTGTATGCAAAAACAGGGATGTAATTCTGAGGGTCTATAAGGCGCTGGTAAGGCCTCATTTGGAATATTGTGAGCAATTTTGGGCACGATATCTGAGGAAGGGTGTGTTGGCTCTGGAGAGGGTCCAGAGGAGATTTACAAGAATGATCCCAGGAATGAGTGGGATAACCTATGATGAGCGTTTGTCGGCACTGGGTCTGTCTCGCTGGAGTTTAGAAGGCTGAGAGGAGGCCTCATTGAAACATACAGAATAGTGAAAGGCCTGGATAGAGTGGATGTGGAGAGGATGTCCCCATTAGTGGTAGAGTCTTGGACTAGTGTTCATAGTCTCATAATTAAAGAACCTTCTTTTAGGAAGGACATGAGGACAAATTTCTTTAGTGTACCTGTGGAATTTGCCACAGAAGGCTGTGGAGGCCAAGTCAGTGGTCATGTTTAAGGCAGAGGTAGATAGATTTTTTGATTAGTACGGGATGTTCGGAGGTTATGGTGAAAAGGCAGGAGAATGCGGTGTAGAGAGAGGGATAGATCAGCCACGATTGAATGGTGGAGTAGATTTGATGGGCCAAATGGCCTAATTCTGCTCCAATCACTTATGGTCTCGTGATTTTTGGCCGAGGACTTGAGAGTTTATTTTGACTATCTGGGCGAATGAGTATTATTGAGTTTCAAATCCATTTTCTGTGTTTACTGTCATTTTGTTGCACGATTAGAAAACGGAAGAGGAACTATCCAGTAACTCTCAAATTTAAGATTCAGGAACAAGTAAAGTACCTTCTCATTATTGGCCGTCTGTTTTTGTAACAAGATGCAAGGAAAGGGTTGCGCCATTTCCTAACAACATTATAATTATGAAATATTTTCAGCGACCGCATCAATGAAGATTAAAAGTTGTCTTTGGGATCGATTTGCATGAGGCCCAAAATCTTTCTACTTGGATATTAATTTGGCAGAAACCTGGGCGAGCCCTTAGATTTGTAGGGTGCTTTAAAGATTTACTAGTTTAAAAGGAACATTATTGGAACTCTTTTAAGTTGTAAAGATTAAAGTGAAAGCTAATGCTTTTGGCAAATTGGTGACCGAAGGGCATTGATGGAATTACAGACAACATGTAAAAGAGTTAAGGGGCTGTCCCACTTGGGCGACCTAATCCGCGAGTTCTGGCGAGTTTGCCCTCGATTCATACTTGCAGCACGGTCGACACAAGGTCGTAGGAGGTCTTCGTAACTCTCCTTCATGCTCGAGAGTGGTCCCCGCGTACTCGAGGCCTCAGCTAGGTCGCGCCGTTTTTTTTCAATATGCTAAAAAATGCCTGCAAGTAAAAAAAGGGCGCCATGGAAAAAATCAATACTTTTTTTTACTCGTAGGTTTAGTCGTAGTAGGTCGGCATGTTAGTCGTAGGTAATCGAGGATAGTCGTAGATAGTCTTCATTATAGTCTAAGGGAGATCGAAGGAGGTCGTCTTCACTCTCCACTATTCGGTGTCCAATTTTCCCGAAGTTTGTCGTAGCTAGTCGAAGCTGGTCTTCAACATAGTCGAAGGAGGTCTTCAAGCATGTAATTTTTTCAAACTCTTCTAAACTCGCCAATCAGGTCGCCCAAGTGGGACGACCCCTTAAAAGATTGACACAAAATGCTGCCGTAACTCAGCATCTCTGGAGAGACGGAATGGGTGACGTTTTGGGTCGCAAAATTTGTTCTGGATGTGAATGCTTTAAAACACCTCTATTTTAAGTAGAATATTACTTAAGATGCAAGAGGCAATAGATTTTGGTGTATGTCGTCAGCTATTTAGGGAGGTTTAAAACTTTGATTGTAAACACTTCACGACAGTATGATTTTTATTCCGAGTGATATTCGCCAGGATTGGGATGGTGTGGGGGATGATCAATGAGCATCTTTAGGCTGCATGAGCGTTTGAGTTTTGACTAATTGAGCTTCTGGTGGGAGCAGGTTTTGCAAGCATGAAATCAATAGTTTAAAACTAAGATGAGGTGTTGGGGAGGTCGCTATCTATTATTTACCTGGTTACTTATGAAGTGTAAAGGCCCAGTTCCACTTTCCCGAGGTACTCGCGAATTCTCCCGAGTTTTCCCCTTGATTCAAACCCGGAGATGCCAGCCATAGGTACTCGGGGATATTTTTTTTTACTCGGGGACATTTTTCAATATGCTGAAAAACACGTCCCGACTTACCTGATGCCCTGAGTACCTACCGCTGGCATTACCAGCCGCTAAGAAAAATCTAGGGACTCGCTACGGACATTCTCCGAGTTTAAATCAAGGGGAAAACTCAGGAGAATTCGTGAGTAACTCGGGAAAGTGGGACAGGACCTTCAATGTACGCTTGTATTACATCAGTTATTTCCTAGATATTCCCTAAATCTTATGGTTGTGTGTTATATTTCTGTAATGCTTTTCCTAAGCCAGTATTATACTCCTCGTGTCAGCTGCGTACCTTTAGCGTTCTTCCTGATCCAGGTCCAACACCAATTTTCCAGGAATTCCTTTAATCCGGAGCAAATTTACAAGAACGCACTCCATCTCCCCTCTGGAAGTCCCTGCTGACAATGTGGCGCCTAGGCCGGGTGAAGCAGCCGATCTCGACCACATTGGGACTTCCGTGCCCGATTGGGGGGTTGAATTATCCCCCCCCCCCCCCCCCGTTGCCGGGGCTCTGGAACACTGGCCCTGCCGGAGCCGGCAGATCCGTTCCCATAGCTAACTTTACAATATTTACAATATATATATTAACGATTTAGACGAAGGAATTAAATGTAACATCTCCAAGTTTGCGGGTGACAAAGCTGGGTGGCCGTGTGAGCTGCGAGGAGAATGCTATGAGGCGGCAGGGTGACTCGGGTAGGTTGGCTGAGTGGGCTAATGCTGCATAATGTGAATTATTGTGACGGTATCCACTTTGGTGGCAAGAACAAGAAGGCAGATTATTATCTGAATGGTGTCGGATTAGGAAAAGGGGAGGTGCAACGAGACCAAGGGGTCCTTGTACATCAGTCACTGAAAGTAATCATGCAGGTGCAGCAGGCAGTGAAGAAAGCGAATGGCATGTTGGCCTTATTATGAGAGGATTTGAGTTTAAGAGCACGGTGGTCCTACTGCAGTTGTACAGGGCCCAGGTGAGACCGCACCTGGAGTATTGTGCGCAATTTGGTCATCGAATGTGAGGAAGGATATTCTTGTTATTGAGGGAGTGCAGCGTAGGTTCACCGGGTTAATTCCCGGGTTGGCGGGACTGACGTATGATGAAAGAATGGATCGACTGAGCTTATATTCACCGGAATTCAGAAGGATGATAGGGGATCTTGTAGAAGCATATAAATTCTTAAGGGATTGAACAGGCTAAATGCAAGAAAAAATTTCCACATGTTGGGGGAGTCCAGAACCAGGGGTCTCAGTTTAAGAATAAGGGATAGGCCATTTTGGACTTAGATGAGGAAAAACCTCTTCACCCAGAGAGTGTGGAATTCTCTGCCACAGAAGGCAGTGGAGGCCAATTCACTGGATGTTTTCAAGAGAGTTAGCTCTTCGGGCTAATGGAATCAGGGGATATGGGGGGAAAGCAGGAACAGGGACTGATCGCATTCATAATCATAATAATATTTTGAATGGCGGTACATATTGAATGGCTCGAGGGGCTAAATGGCCTACCCGTGCATCTATTTTTTATGTTTTTAGGAAGTAGATGAGGAGGACAATCTTTAGTCAGAGGGTGGTGAATCTGTGGAATTATTTGCCACAGTAGGCTGTGGAGGCAAAGTCAGTGGATATATTTAGGGCAGAGATAGATGGATTCTTGATTAATACGCATGTCAGAGGTTATGGGGAGAAGGCAGGAGAATGGGGTTAGGAGGGAGAGATAGATCAGCCATGATTGAATGGTGGAGTAGACGTGATGGGCCTAAGGGCCTAATTCTGCTCCTATCACATTATCTCATGAGGCTAACTTTGTGGGCTGGAATCTTGGCTCGCTGGCGGCCTAGGCAAACTGGGTTTTGGTACTGTTGGACTCCTCTTGGAGGCCATAAATTCTGTTGGTCCAGCAAAACGGATGATATGGCAATGCTCTGGAACCGAGGGTGCTGGTAAATCGGTGGTGGACCTGTACCAAGTTGCAAAGGCTTGGATTGGAGTGGGGGGCCTTGTTGGAAACTTGGGAGTTGCTGATATTATATCGAAGTGCATTTCTATAGCTTGAGATTTTTTTTTTGACGAGTTGCAATTTAGCATAATTAACTGTCGACCCGTGTTCATTGTTGATGCAAGAAGAAAATCTGCGGGGAAATGGGGCATTGGATCAAATGGTGCATTGGTGGGTGTTTCTTGTATCAAGTTTAAATTTTCTTGCTTTATAATTATTTGTCATGCATGTATATGCTGTAGAATGGAAATTCAGTTTAGTTTATTGTCGCATGTACTTGGGTAAAGTGAGAAGCTTTTGTTGTGTGCTAACCAGTCAGCGCAAAGACAATACATGATTACAATCAAGTTGTCCAAAGTGTAGAGATACATGTTAAGGGAATAATGTTTAGTGCAAGGTAAAGCCAATGAAGTCTGCTCAAAGAGGGTTGGAGGGTCCACCAACGAGGTGGATAGTAGTTCAGGATGGCTCTTTAGAGATGGTTCAGTTGCCTGATAACATTGTAAATTGTAAAACTGCGGATGCTCGAAATCTGAAATAAAAACAATGTTAGGAATATTCAATGGGTCAAGTAGCATCTGTGGAAAGAGAGAGTTAACTTTTCAGGATTGAGAACGTCTCTCAGAGGATTGTGCATGAAAATAGATTTGGAAACCCTGACAAAATGTTGTTGACCTGAAATGTTAACTTGTTTCTCTTCCCACAAGTGAATCCTGCCTTGAATGTTTGAATCCTGCCTTGAATTTTTGTTGTTGTTGCTTTTCACTAGGTTTCGTAATGGCAACATTTTCTAAAAAAGGGGAGTTCCGAATACTAGCGATCGTCTTAAAAATATAGTCACCGCTCTGGAGATCTATCTGGGATTGATTGAGGCCATTATTTGAATACTTTCTGAAGAATGGTCTCGACCTGAAACGTCACCTATTCCTTCGCTCCATAGATGCTGCCTCACCCGCTGAGTTTCTCCAGCATTTTTGTCTACCTTTGATTATGCAACATGAGCTAAGCTAAATATCTGCTTCCTCAGGTGGTGCAAACCTTTTTAGAACATTTTCAAACATTTAATAGGAACCCGAGGAGTAACCTTTTCACATAAAGGGTGGTAGATGTATGGAATGAGCTGCTGGAGGAGGTAGTTGAGGTAGGTACTATCGCAATGTTTAAGAAACATTTGGACAGGTGAGTGATTAGAGGGATATGGGCCAAATGCAGGCAGGTTGGACTAGTGTAGATGGGGCAGGGGCAAGTTGGGCCAAAGGGCCTGTTTCCATGCCTTATGACTGACTCTATAACAAGCGCTGCCTTTCGTATTGGAATAACTTGTTGAATAGGGGATCTACTAAAAGTATGATCTTAGTTCTAGTGCTTTATTTTTTTTGTAAAATATTTTTATTAGAAGTAAATACATATTAAGAAGAAATAATATAAAATCGAAAAAAAAGAAACATATTATTCGTCACATACATTCTTAATATTTTTTTAATTTGCAGTCATTCTTATTTATACTTCTATATTTTTTATTATTTTATAACAGTAGGAAGTAAAGAGAAATAATAAAAAGAAAAATAAATAAGATAGAAATAAAAAATCAATAAAATGAGTGGAGTATTAAGCAAGATATTCTTCATTGGAGATATATTCGTGATCTATTGTATATAATTCTTCATCTATTCCTTCATTCAGGCTTCAGTCAGGGCCTCGAACCGGACCACCTTAACCCTTAAGTTCTAGTGCTTTAAATAACTTTACTTTCATAGGCCAATTACAGATCTTGGGCAACTTTGTACATCTTAGACACACATAAATTAGCTACCAAAAAAAAAAATTGAAATTGAACAATATTTTGGGGTAACTCAAAGGGTCAGACAGCATCTTTGGAGCAAAGGAATAGGTGACGTTTGGGTTGAGACCCTTCTTCACATTGACAGTCAGCAGAGTGGGAAACTAGAGGTATTAGATTCAGGTTAAACACAATTACTTGAATGATGAAATGAGACCAATCCAGTAAGTCCACTGTGGTTTGGAACTTGTGTTAAGGTCATAAGTGATAGGAGCAGAATTAGGCCATTCGGCCCATTATCCACTCCGCCATTCAATCATCGCCGATCTATCTCTCCCTCCTAACCCCATTCTCCTGCCTCCTCCCCATAAACCCTGACGCATACTAATCAAGAATCTAACTATATTTGTCTTAAAAAATATCCATTGACTTGACCTCCACAGCCTTCTGTGGCAATGAATTGCACAGTTTCACCACCGTCGGAATAAAGAAATTCCTCCTGATCTCCTTCCTAAAGGAACGTCCTTTAAATCTGAGGTTATGACTTCTGACCTAGACGCTGCCACGAGTGGAAACATCTAGGAACATCCTTTGCTTGTTTACTGCACAAATGGTATCTTAACTGCTTCTATTTTTCAATTAACAGGGTATCTACAGAAATAAGTTTATTAGCATTATGAAAGTGCCAGTTATTTCTCTGGTTGGTAAAATTACACGTTTTCCCCGAAAACTGGTACAGTACAGATGCAGTTAATTCTTTGCGTCCAAAGTCCAAATCTATTTTCTAGCCCTTTTTTTTAATAAAACGTACTATTGCTCCTTAGCGGAGTTGCCAGCTAAATTGACGACATAAGGATTCGCCTATACATTTTCCCCAGAAATGCTGCCTGACCTGCTGAGTGACTCCAGCATTTTGTGTCTATCTTTGGTCCAAACCAACATCTGCAGTTCTTTGTGTCTGCGTCAGGATTCCTGGAAAGTGAAACAAAATCCCGGTGCCTTTCTCTTCCTCTTTCCGTTCCT
This sequence comes from Okamejei kenojei, assembly GCA_035221665.1. NCBI lineage: Eukaryota > Metazoa > Chordata > Chondrichthyes > Rajiformes > Rajidae > Okamejei > Okamejei kenojei. The sequence goes on along the minus strand of CM069146.1, from coordinate 52,117,154 downwards.
GCCACCACCCTTTTCCTGCATGAAATCTTTTTGCCTTTGTGGCTATCTTCTGGTGTTAACATTGGGAGCCTATTAAGTGGGAATTACAAATATAAAGCAGCATTTCATCTAGAACTTGAATTGCGCAATGTTTTCCCAATAATGGCCACTTTTAGCACACGTGCTTGTCAACGTCACGTTGTGTGATTGTTGCTTTTTGATCTCTACCACCAGGCTGCATTGTGTGATGTGGTTCCACAAAAGCAAATTACTCATCACTATTCTATAGTGTGTAAAGTGTAAGGATTGCTTGATGCGCAAACGAGACGATGTGCTCGCCTTCCACCATGCCATGATATAATGCGAAATGTCGGCTCATTACGGAGACCTAGCTTGGCAATAAGTCTCCAGTTTGGGGCAGCATGGTGGTGGAGTTGCCGCCCTACAACGCCAGAGACCCTGACCATGGGTGCTGTCTGTATGGAGTTTGTACGTTCTCCCTGTGACTGCGTGGGTTTTCTCCCACACGCTAAAGGCGTAAAGGTTTGTAGGTTAATTGGCTTCGGTAAAAATTATAAATAGTCCCTCGTGTGTAGGATGGGGTGATCGCTATAGCCTGCATGGACTTGGTGGGTGGAAGGGCCTGTTTGTGCGCTGTATCTCCAAACTAAAGTTGACTCCAAAATCGGCAACGTCTGGTGCCACTAGGTTTGGATACCATTCCTTCCAAGGATTTCTTTACTCTGAGATGCCAAAATTATTTTCTGAAACATGCAGGAAAATTTGCTTTTGAGTGTGTTCTTGACATCATTTATCTTCACAACACTTTTTCTCACAGAGAGTTGTGAGTCTGTGGAATTCTCTGCCTCAGAGGGCGGTGGAGGCAGGTTCTCTGGATGCTTTCAAGAGAGAGCTGGATAGGGCTCTTAAAGATAGCGGAGTCAGGGGGTATGGGGAGAAGGCAGGAACGGGGTACTGATTGGGGATGATCAGCCATGATCACATTGAATGGCGGTGCTGGCTCAAATGGCCAAATGGCCTACTCCTGCACCTATTGTCTATCCTCTCGGGTTCGTGGGCCGAGAGGCTTGTTCACTAGAAGGAAGAACCATTTATTGAAATATTTATATATTATATCTTTGATATTATGGGCGGCGCGGTGGTGCAGCGGTAGAGTTGCTGCCTTGCAGCGCCGGAGCCCCAGGTTCGATCCTAACTACGGATGCAGCCTGTAGCAGACCTCCCAACTATCCCGCTTTTGGCGGGATATTCCCGCATTTTTTAGGTTTTCCCTTCCCCGCCATCCCGATTTATACCCTAATTATCCCGCTAAATTCTTCCTCCCGTTGGTGAACGCCGGCGCCATGTGTCCCCGGTTTGCCGGCCCGCGCGATCAGCGGCACTTTGCCGGGCCCTAGTGGCCGCGCGTGCGCAGTGGGGGAGGTTGCCGGGCCCCAGTGGCCGCGCGTGCGCAGCAGCAGAGATGCCAACTGGTACGGATTTTCCCGTAATTTCTACGGAAAATTGGCCAATTACGGGCGGTACGATTTTCATATCGTAAATCCCGGATTTTGCCGATTTTAAGTTAGCACATACTTGTGTGTGTTTGGGAGTGTGTGAGTGCCAGTGATGGAAATGGGGGGGGGGGTACGCAGAGGGACGACGTTCTCCTACGTTCCAGTTTCCAGTTTCCATCCTGTGCATGAATTCCCAGCTTTATCCTGCGCTACTTAATCCAAGGACGAGTGAACAATCGGACAGATCACGGGCTCAGAGGCTCCCACGCGCTGAAGAGGTTTTCTCCTCGCTGGGTACACAAAAAGCTGGAGAAACTCAGCGGGTGCAGCAGCATCTAAGGAGCGAAGGAGATAGGCGACGTTTCGGGTTTTCAGTCTGAAGAAGGGTCTCGACCCGAAACGTCGCCTATCTCCTTCGCTCCTTATATGCTGCTGCACCCGCTGAGTTTCTCCAGCCTTTTTGTGTACCCTCGATTCTCCAGCACTGCAGTTTCCTTCTTTAAATATTTTCTCCTCGCTGCCCGTGCAGGTCGCCCCTCCCATCGCCTGCCGGCTCACTCAGCCTGCGGGTTTCCAGATAGTCAGAGGCCGCTTCTGTCTCTCTCCGCATTTTGCAGCCCACTCACTCGCCCGGCTCCCATCCAACCCCCCCCTCTTCTCACCTCCTCCCTCTCCTCCCTCCCTTCCTCTCCTCCCCTCTACCCGTCACAGGGGGACGACCTTCTCTCCGAGGAGGCACGATCGTCTGTTCCCCCCCGACCCGGCCCGGCTCTGTCACGCTGGTGGGTGGCGCTTACCTTTGCGGAAGCCACGATCGGCTGGTCACCCCGCTGCTTTTCACTGTCGCGCCTCAGATCGCTCCATGCCTCGCTCAGGCCCCTGCGGGCTGCCGCCCCGAGAGCCCCTCTCCTCTCTCTCTCCTTTCCTTCACTCTCTCACCCTCTCTCTGTCTCTCTCTCTCTCCCCCCCCCATGCCTCTCCCCCCATGCTCTCCTCGCTACCCCCCTCTTCTCCCCCTCTCTCCTCTCCCCCCTCTCTCTCTCTCCCCCCCCTCTCCCCCCCCCCCCCATGTCTCCCCCCCACTCCCCCCCTCCTCTCTCCCCCCTCATGCTCTCTCCCCCTCTCCCTCCCTGCTCCTCTCAATACCGCCCTCTCTACCCCCTCCTCTCTCCCCTCTCTCTCTCTCTACCCCCCTCTCTCCCCCCCTCTCTCCCCCCCCCCTCTCTCCCCCCATGCTCTCTCTCTCCCCCCCTCTCTCCCCCTCCCTCACTCCTCTCTCTCCCCCCATGCTCTCTCGCTCTGCTCTTCTCACCCTCCCCCCCCCTCTCTCTCACCCCCCTGCTCTCTCTCCCCTCTCTCTCTCACCCCTCTCCTCTCTCCCTCCCTCTCTCCTCCTCCCTCCCCCCTCTCTCATTCCCTCCCCACCCCCCCCCCCCCCTCTCCCCTCGCTCTCCTACCCTCCTCCCCCACCCTCACCCTCCCCCTGCCTGCCCACACCCCCAGCAAATTAATAACATTAATAAAATATCAAGGGGACTAGTGGTTGGTGTGAAGGAACTGCAGATCAAAGATACTAGTTATCTTTGCTGCAGATCAGGCATGATATTCTTCCGATTTTAAATCGTAATTTCGATTTTAATTGTTTTCCTATTTTAATTTTTTTTGCGCCCGATTATTTGGGTGGCCAATCAACGACTGTCTCTAAGGGGGTTGCGTCCAATCACCGACCAGCTACCCTTAAAATTCCCGTCCAATCAATAAATCGGTCTCCTCCTGCCCAATCAGCCGCCGTCTCCAAGGGCATTGTGTCCAATCACATAATGCGCAGTGGTCACTTGGCAGCCAATCAGACAGTCTCCTAGGGGCCTTTTGATCAATCCCCCCCCACCGACCTGCATTTGCCCTCACTAAAGCAGACGATGGCTGCAGCCAACACACACACACAGACAGAGACAGAGGTCCCCCCCCCCCCCCCCCCCCCCCCCCCCCCCCCCCCCCCCCCCCCCCCCCCCAACCTCAGCTTCACGGAGGGTACACAAAAAAGCTGGAGAAACTCATCGGGTGCAGCAGCATCTAAGGAGCGAAGAGATAGGCGACGTTTTGGGGGCAGTTCCTTCTTTAAAACTCAGCTTCACGGACCCAGAGTACCCTTAGTTCCTAAACCCATTTCCATCACTGGAGTGTGTGTGTGAGTGTGTCTGTGTGTGTGAGTGTGCGCGTATATGTGTGAGTGTGTGTGTATAAACATATCAAGACATATTGATAATGAACTCGTTCATCCAGTCTTTCAATAGAGCATTTTCAATGGTGAGTTAATACATGTTTATGTAATACCAACTAATGAACATTACAGGTATGTTTAATGTTAAAACATTATGCGCTATCGCTTGCCTGTGGGAGCCGCGCTTGCCATCATGCAGAAAAAAAATTGCCCCCTTTTTTTTTTGCGCAAAAAATTACTGATTTTGTCTCCAAATTACTGATTTTAGCCTTATGATTACTGATTTGTGCTCTGGAAGGTTGGCATCTCTGGCGCAGTGGGGGAGGGTTGCCGGGCCCCAGTGGACGCGCGTGCGCAGTGGGGGAGGGTTGCCGGGGCCCCAGTGGCCGCGCGTTGCGCAGTGGGGGAGGGTTTGCCGGGCCTGGCTCCATTTCGAGCCACGCCACGCCCGGCCCAGAGCCCGGGCGGCGCCGGCCCGCGCGATCAGCGGCACATTCTTGCCGCCAGCCGGCCGCTCGCGGCAGCCCCATCACCGGGCCTCCCCCCCACCCCCACTCAGTGCCAGGCGCAGACCCGCCGGCAACCTGGCCAAGTGCGCATGTGCCGCACCACGCCCGCCCGGCAGCCCGCTGATCTGCACCAGTGCGCAGGCGCATAGCCGCCGGCAACAACCCCAAGTGAGAGAAATGAAGGTGAGTCTAGTGCCAAGTTTATCAAAGTTTAACAAAGAATTATAAATGTTTTTTCAGCATACATGTACCTTTTTCACATTTTGGCATTTAAAAATACTTCTTCACAATTTAGAATTTGTGACAATGGGACCCCCGAATAGGGCGCCGCGACATATTATGAATTTTCATTTAAAAATATGAATTTTGAGGGGAAATATATGAATTTTGACAATCAAATGTTTGGGAGGTCTGCTGTAGGGTGTTTGCACGTTCACCCCGTGACCGTGTGGGTTTTCTCCGGGCGCTCCGGTTTCCTCCCTCACACGAAAGATGTGCAGGTTTGTAGGTTAATTGGTTTGGTATAAGTGTAAATTGTCGCTAGTGTTTGTAGGATAGTGTTAGTGCGCGGGGATCGCTGGTCAGCGCGGCCGAAGGGCCTGTTTCTGCGCTGTCTCTCTAAACTAAAGTCCTTTTGAATTCATTCTTTTTCTTCCATCCTAACATTTTTCTGAACGTCTGCAAGTTAAGGACTTGGAACTGTTGAAAGGGATATCGATGGTGAAAGAACCCATCGTTATCTGCGTTGCCTACATTAGGCTTCCATGATAATGGCGCCTAAGCCAGGCGACTATTTGCGCGCTAACCACAGAAGCAGATCTACAATCACGCATTACATTCATTCCACACTTGTAAATCTACTCCCACAGCAACATCTCTTTACTAAAGATCCTATACTGGTGGACATCCAGTGGCGCTGTTGCTGGCTGCCTCTGCCTTCAGTCTGGTTTTTTTTTTGCTTTGTTATGTTGAAGAGCGTTTTCTGTGTTTTTTTTTAATGTCTTTACGTGGGGGGAAGAGGGCACGGTAAGGGGATCCCGTCCTTCAGTCGCTTCCTGGAGAGGATGCGACTATTATTCGAGTCGCGTCCTCCTACACCCCACCCCCCCCCCCCCCCCGCGACCTACCTACTGGATTGGCGCGGCCTCTCCTGCCGGGACCGACCAGAGCTCCAGCAGCGGAGCAGCGTTGGAAACATCGCGGGGCAGGCGATGCCTCACCGGGGATCGCCGTCTGGAGCTCCGGAGTGCTGGGCCTGCTGCACCGACCGACATCACGGAGCTGCGGTTCGCGGAGCTCCCAACGCGGGCGGCGCTGACCAACATCGCGGAGTCCTGCGACTCCGCCCGGCTCGGCCTGTGGACTTTGGGAGCCGCGGACTCCGGTGGGGGGTGGCTGATCTGGAGGTCCAGGCAGCTGAGGATGTTCAGCGTCGGAGTTCCATTGTTCCCGGTGAGAGTGCCTGAGCATCGGGCCGCCCGTGGCAGCGACTGCGAGTGCTCGGGTGGCCCTGGCCACGGGTGAACATCTGAGAAGATCAGCGGGGAGGCCGGCTGGACTATGGTACCTTCCTTAACTCTGGTACCGCTGTGGGGTTATGTTGTGTCGTGGACACCTGTGTTTGTGCTTTTTTTAAATGTCTTTATTTATTAATTATTTTTATGTTACTTGACTGAAAGGAAAATCCACTTCATTATCTCTAAAATGAGATAATGACAATATATTGAATACAATACAATACAATACTGCTCCACCCCTTCCCCGGGCACCTTCCCTTGCAACCGGAAGAGATGCTACACTTCTCGCTTTACCTCCCCCCTCCATTCCTTTCAAGGACGCAAGCAGTCCTTCCAGGTCCGACAGAGGTTCACCTGCACCTCCTCCAACCTCATCTACTGCATCCGCTGCTCTAGATGCCAGCTGATCTATATCGGTGAGACCAAGCGGAGGCTTGGCGATCGTTTCGCCGAACACCTCCGCTCGGTCCGCAATAACCAACCCGACCTCCCGGTGGCTCAGCACTTCAACTCCCCCTCCCATTCCGTATCCGACCTCTCGGTCCTGGGCCTCCTCCACGGCCAGAGTGAGCAACACCGCAAATTGGAGGAACAGCACCTCGTATTCCGCTTGGGGGTCTGTGGCATGAACAATTCTCTCGGGGGGTTACACAAAAAAGCTGGAGAAACTCAGCGGGTGCAGCAGCATTGCGAAAGAGATAGGCAACGTTTCGGGTCGAGACCCTTCTTCTTCTTGAATTCTCTCAATTCTGTTAACCCTGCTGTCTCCTCTCCTTCCTACCTCTCCCTCAGCCCTCGAGCTCCTCCTTTTTCCTTTCTTCCCCCCCCCCCCATCAGTCTGAAGAAGGGTTTTGGCCCGAAACGTTGCCTATCTCCTTCGCTCCATAGATGCTGCTGCACCCGCTGAGTTTCTCCAGCATTTTGTGTACCCACAATACAATACAATATAGCAAGCAAGATAGACCACTCCTAAATACAATGGGCTGACGTGTAGTACACAACTGAGCGGAACGGGGGCCCTTTTTTCATCCATTTCAGTAACCCGACCTGACTTGCAATGTAATCAACGTTGCGGGGGAACAGTTTGTGTTAATAAATTGTAATTCTGAAAATATGGGGAAGATTTTTCCCAAATAACTTTTATTTTTACGAGGATGTTTCCGTAACCGTCTCCCGTCTCCGCGCTAGTATCTTTGCTCCGCTACGGGATCTTTGGTGCGGAGACGGAAGCCGGTTACGGAAATGGGGCTGAAAATTACCCACGAATCTGCCCAGGCCCGTACTTTTTTGTCGAGTGATCTGTCTTGCTCGCTGTAGGATCTTTGCTCTTTACCTTGCAGTAAACGTTATTCCCTTATCATGCATCTACACACTGTAAATGGCTCGATTGTAATCATGTATTGTCTTTCCACTGACTGGATAGCACGCAGCAAAAGCCTTTCACTTGGCCCTCGGTACACGTGACAATAAACTGAACTAAACTACCTAGTCATTTCATAATCTTTCATCCAAGTTTCATGCCCAGTCCATCACTGGCTCTGACCTCCCCACCATCGAAGGGATCTGTCGCAGGGGATCTATCAAAGACCCACACCATCCTGCCCACACACTCACCTCTCCATTGCCATCGGGAAGAAGGTACATGAGCTTGAAATCTGTTAACATCCAGGTTCAGGAACAGTCACTTCCCCACAGCCATCTGGCTATTAAACATGACATCAAATAAGCTCTGAACTACAACAGCCTATTGCACTTTATCTGTTTATTTATTGTGTGTCTATGGTCTATAGACACACTGAACTTTCATCTCCCGTTATGTACTGTGTTTACATATTCTGTTGTGCTGCAGCAAGCAAGAATTTCGTTGTCCTATCTGGGACACGTGACAATAAAACTCTCTTGACCCTTGAAATATTTCTCGAGCTTCATTCTTCCTGTGGCCTTCTCCCTTATTTGCACAATTGTGTAAGTTTGCCGCAAAATTCACACGTTCTGATTTTTGACTAAACCTGGTAATAGATCTCTTAAAGTTATAATCTCCATTCGAGATCTTCTTTAATATAAATGGGTCTAGCATTCTGCAGTTTCCGAGTATAGAGTTTATTAGACGTGCACTGCCGGTTTCAAATACATTTATTGCAATTGAAATTGTTCAATAATGCGTGTAATGCAATTCCAAACTATTACCGAGTTTATTTAAGCACCAACAACATTGGGGGGGTATGGACAATTCGACAAGATCCAAGGAATGAGTTCCAATAAAATGGCAGAGACAGGGTCGACAGTCGGAACCTCTTTCCCAGGATGGAAATATCAAATACTACAGGGCATACAGTCGCTTTCCCTTTGTAACACAGGGGTTTAGTTTAGAAATACAGCATGGCCACAGGCACTTTGGCCCACTGAGTCCATGCTGACCATTGATCACCCTTTCACTGGAGTTCTATGTTATCCCATCCCATTCAAAAGGGAGTTTGATAGAGCTCTTGGGGCGAGCGGAATCAAGGGGATATGGGGAGAAGGCAAGGAGTGGGGTACTGATTGTGGATGATCAGCCATGATCAAATTGAATGGCGCTGCTGGTTAGAAGGGCTGAATGGCCTCCTCCTGCACCTATTGTCTATGTATCTTTGCATCCTACACACTGGGGGCGATTTACAGAAATCTATTAACCCTGGACGTCTTTGGGATGTGGGAGGAAACCGGAATACCTGGCGGAAACCCACGTGGTCACGGTGGGGGGGGGGGGGGGGGGGGGAAAGACCCATCACACGGACAAACTCTGTACCGAGTCGGGATCGAACCTGCGCCTCTGGCTCTGTGAGGTAGCAACTCTACCGCTGTGCCACCCACTATATTGCCTGCACGCAGTAGTTTCAGGATGTGGATGTTAAACTGTCCTGCAGCCTTTGCATAGAGTAATGATGGTGAACTCTTGACAATGTTGCTGTCATTATTATTTTGATTTATGGGTCAATTTCTGAGAGATTGTGGCAAGAAATGTACCAAATGATAACTTAATGTGAGGCAGCAGCAATATATAAATATTGTATTATAATCTATTTGCTTGTTTATTGATTGACTTGATTTCATGTCTCATCACTGTACTTTGGTTTTGTAGAGTGATTATAGTGCTCTTGCTGAATGTCATCACTTGTGAAGATTACATTTGATGGTATGTTTGTCGTCCTTGCCCAGATCAGCTTCAATTGAATACGCTCTGCGTGTGTGGGAGAATGTTTGAGTCTCATCAGTTTCATTCCTTTAATTGTCCCGGGACTTGGAAACCCAGTGCTGCAGTTTGAGATTTGTAATCTTGCCATGTTGTGAGATGTGTGGATGGAGATCGGAGATGTCCTATGTATGGAAGTGTTCTGTTGCTGGAGGTAGTGAGCTTTGGTCGACCGAGTAGAGCCACTGGTGTTGTTGGCCGTCTTTCGTAGTCGATGAAGACCGCGAGGAAAGATTGAAAAGACTAGGCTTGCATTCACTGGAGTTTAGAAGGATGGGGGGGGGGATCTTATAGAAACATATAAAATTATAAAAGGACTGGACAAGCTAGATGCAGGAAAAATGTTCCCAATGTTGGGCGAGTCCAGAACCATGGGACACAGTTGGGAGGGCGTTGCAGTAGAAGCTGAAGCGGCTCGAGCCTTGCGCGCGGCGCGTTTCCTCAGAGCTTCTGCGGTGCGCTTCTTCTCGTCTGCACGCGCTCCCGTGGTGATCTTGCTTCGCACAGTTGGGCGGTACGGGTCCTGAAGTCATGACTTGCGCTGGGCTTGGATTACAGTGAAGGGAGAGCTGTGCAAATCGTCAGCTTCACTCTCTCGGCCCGGCCTACCTGGATCCAGTAGAGCTGCTGCCTCACAGCGCCAGAGACCCCCGGTTTGATCCTGACCTCTTGTGCTGTGTGGAGTTTGCACGTTCTCCCTGTGACCCTGTGGGCTTCCACCAGGTGCTCCGGTTTCCTCCCACATCCCAAAGGCGTGCGGGCTTGTCGGTTAGTGTTGGCCTCTAAAATTGTCCCTCGTGTGGATGTGAAAGTGGGATAACATGGCAGCTTTTGACAGCTTGTAACTGCATCAAGGTCCCTGAACTATTTTTAAATCCTCCGTAACCTTAAACCTTCTCTGTTATCGGTGACCTTAAACATGTTTCAAACATTCAAACAGAAAATGACGAAGTAAACTATTTTAAAATGTTTGTAAATAGCAGATATTAATAAATAAAGATAATGTAAACTCTTCAAATGAACCAAACTACTTGCTTGTGCTGGAAGGAACTGCAGATGCTGGTTTACACCGAAGATGAACAAAATGCTGGAGTATTTTATTCCGTCTGATGAAGTGTCTCCACCCGAAACGTCACCCACTCCTTCTCTCCAGAGATGCTGCCTGTCCCGCTGAGTTACTCCAGCATTTTGTGTCTACCAAACTACTTGCCTATTTGTGTAAGAAAGAACTGCAGATGCTGGTTGAAATCGAAGGTAGACACAAAATGCTGGAGTAACTCAGCGGGTGAGGCAGCATCTCCGGAGAGAAGGAATGGGCGATGTTTCGGGCCGAGACCCTCTGAAGAAGGGCCGTGATCCGAAACGTCGCCCGTTCCTTCTCTCCGGAGATGCTTGCGGAGTATACAAACTTAAAGCACACGGTATTGGGGGTTCAGTATTGATGTGGATAGAGAACTGGCTGGCAGACAGGAAGCAAAGAGTAGGAGTAAACAGGTCCTTTTCAGGATGGCAGACAGTGACTAGTGGGGTGCCGCAAGGCTCAGTGCTGGGACCCCAGCTATTTACAATATACATTAATGATTTGGACGAGGGAATTAAATGCAACATCTCGAAGTTTGCGGATGACACGAATCTGGGGGGCAGTGTTAGCTGTGAGGAGGATGCTAGGAGGCTGCAGGATGACTTGGATTGACTGGGTGAGTGGGCAAATGCATGGCAGATGCAGTATAATGTGGATAAATGTGAGGTTATCCACTTTGGTGGCAAAAACAGGAAGGTAGAATATTATTTGAATGGTGACCGATTAGGAAAAGGGGAGATGCAGCGAGACCTGGGTGTCATGGTACACCAGTCATTGAAAGTAGGCATGCAGGTGCAGCAGGCTGTGAAGAAAGCGAATGGTATGTTGGCATTCATAGCAAAAGGATTTGAGTATAAGAGCAGGGAGGTTCTACTGCAGTTGTACAGGGTCTTGGTGAGGCCACACCTGGAGTATTGCGTACAGTTTTGGTCTCCTAATCTGAGGAAAGACATTCTTGCCATAGAGGGAGTACAGAGAAGGTTCACCAGACTGATTCCTGGGATGGCGCGACTTCCATATGAAGAAAGACTGGATAGACTTGGCTTGTACTCGCTGGAATTTAGAAGATTGAGGGGGGATCTCATAGAGACTTACAAAATTCTTAAGGGGTTGGACAGGCTGGATGCAAGAAGATTGTTCCCGATGTTGGGGAAGTCCAGGACAAGGGGTCACAGTTTAAGGATAAGGGGGAAGTCTTTTAGGACCGAGATGAGAAAATCGCACAGAGAGTGGTGAATCTGTGGAATTCTCTGCCACAGAAGGTAGTTGAGGCCAGTTCGTTGGCCATATTTAAGAGGGAGTTGGATGTGGCCCTTGTGGCTGAAGGGATCAGGGGGTATGGAGAGAAGGCAGGTACAGGATACTGAGTTGGATGATCAGCCATGATCATATTGAATGGCAGTGCAGGCTCGAAGGGCCGAATGGCCTGCTCCTGCACCTAATTTCTATGTTTCTATGCTGCCTCACCCACTGAGTTACCCCAGCATTTTGTGTCAACTTGCCTGTATTCAGTCTTTCTTTCAAGGACGTTCTATCAATTTGGAGGGTATTGCACTTCAAATGCCAGCCATCCCTGGCAGAAAGCCGAGTGGTTGCGTGTGAAACGCATTGAAGCCCAACCTTGTGTCGCATCCATCACTAGATGCGTGAATGTCCGGTCTCCAGGTCTCTGACCTGAGGATTGCAGTGCACGAGTGTGAAGGTAAAGGTTGAACCGACTCCATCGAACGTCTAGTGATGAGTGAGCAGGACACAAAGCGCTGGAGGAGCTCAGCGGGCCAGGCAGTGTCTATGGTGGGGATGGGTAGGCGATCCTTCTTCAGACGGACTCAAAACGGCTTTTTCAATAGACAATAGGTGCAGGAGAAGGTCATTTGGCCCTTTGAGCCAGCATCGCCATTCAATGTGATCATGGCTGATCATCCCCAATCAGTACCCCATTCCTGCCTTCTCCCCATGTCCCCTGACACCGCTATTTTTAAGAGCCCTATCTAGCTCTCTTTTGAAAGCATCCAGAGAACCTGCCTCCACCGCCCTCTGAGGCAGAGAATTCCACAGACTCGCCACTCTCTGTCAGAAAAAGTGTTTCCTCGTCTCCGTTCTAAATGGCTTGCCCCTTATTCTTAAACTGTGGCCCCTGGTTCTGGACTCCCCCAACATCGGAAACATGTTTCCTGCCTCTAGCGTGTCCAAGTCCTTAACAATCTTTCCCCCATGCTGTGTGACTCCACGACTAAACCTGGAAGTGTAAGGTTATGTACCTTGATGACCTTATCTACTTGGCTGATGGGAGGTATTGGTCACAAACAGATTCACAAAGGTCCCAGATCTCCCATCGAGAATGTAACGGACAAACACCCTGATTTTGTTGTGGACTCAGCAGGCTGAAGGGCCTGTTTCCATGCTGTATCTTTGAGTCAATCATAATTCAATAAAATGAGCTGAGCATGGGAAGTGTAGATGCTGCCATTTATTTCACGAGGGCTTGTATACAAAAACAGGGATGTCATGCCAGGGTCTCTCAGGCGCTGGTAGGGCCGCAGTTGGAATATTGTGAGCAATGTCGGGCACCATATCTGAAGATGAATGTGCTGGATCTGGTGAGGGTCCAGAGGAAGTTTACAAGAATTATCCCAGGAATGAGTGGGTTAACCCATGTTGAGCGTTTGTCGGCACTGGGCCCGTACTCGCTGGAGTTTAGAAGAATGAGACGTACAGAATAGTGAAAGGCTTGGATAGAGTGAAGGTGGAGAGGATGTTTCCACTAGTGGGAAAGTCTAGAACAAGAGGTCATAGCCTCAGAATTAAAATATGTTCCTTTAGGAAGACGAGGAGAAATTTATTTAGTCGGAGGGTGGTGAACCTGGAATTCCTTGCTGCATAAGGCTGTAAAGGCATCAGTGGATATTTTTAAGGCAGAGATAGATTCTTGATTAGTGCAGGTGTCAGAGGTTATGGGGAGAAGGCAGGAGAATGGGGTTAGGAGGGAGAGATAGATCAGCCTTGATTGAATGGTGGGGTAGACTTGGTGGCCGAATGGCCTAATTCTATTACATGACATCCTTATGACATGATTTAGTCAGAACGCTGGGACTCCCCAGGCCTGAAGAAAGGATGCTGGCAGTTACCCTGCTGTCTGTAACCAACTTGCAACCCATCAGACATGGGTAGCAAGGGATTGTTATTTTGCTCAGACATTTGTGATACTTTAGGGGAAATTAATGCTGGCTATAATGGAATAATGCTGGCTATAATGGAATAATACTGGCTATAATGGAATAATGCTGGCTATAATGGAATAATACTGGCTATAATGGAATAATACTGGCTATAATGGAATAATACTGGCTATAATGGAACTAATGCTGGCTATAATGGAACTAATGCTGGCTATAATGGAATAATACTGGCTATAATGGAACTAATGCGGGCTATAATGGAACTAATGCTGGCTATAATGGAACTAATGCTGGCTATAATGGAATAATGCTGGCTATAATGGAATAATACTGGCTATAATGGAACTAATGCGGGCTATAATGGAACTAATGCTGGCTATAATGGAACTAATGCTGGCTATAATGGAATAATGCTGGCTATAATGGAACTAATGCTGGCTATAATGGAACTAATGTGGGCTATAATGAAATAATGCTGGCTATAATGGAATAATACTGGCTATAATGGAATAATACTGGCTATAATGGAATAATACTGGCTATAATGGAATAATACTGGCTATAATGGAATAATGCTGGCTATAATGGAATAATACTGGCTATAATGAACTAATGCTGGCTATAATGGAATAATACTGGCTATAATGGAATAATACTGGCTATAATGGAATAATACTGGCTACAATGGAATAATACTGGCTATAATGGAATAATGCTGGCTACAATGGAATAATACTGGCTATAATGGAATAATACTGGCTATAATGGAATAATACTGGCTATAATGGAATAATGCTGGCTATAATGGAACTAATGCGGGCTATAATGAAATAATGCTGGCTACAATGGAATAATGCTGGCTACAATGGAATAATACTGGCTATAATGGAATAATACTGGCTACAATGGAATAATACTGGCTATAATGGAATAATGCTGGCTATAATGGAATAATACTGGCTATAATGGAATAATGCTGGCTATAATGGAATAATACTGGCTATAATGGAACTAATGCTGGCTATAATGGAATAATACTGGCTATAATGGAACTAATGCTGGCTATAATGGAACTAATGCTGGCTATAATGAACTAATGCTGGCTATAATGGAACTAATGCTGGCTATAATCGCAATGAATTATAATGAATAATGCTGGGAATAATGTCATAATAATAATAAGCAATCATAATAATTCTGTCAATAATGGAGTGAATAATAATGCCGGCAACGATGGCATGAATAATGCTAAAATTATGATAAGAAATGGCATGAATAATGCCATAATAATAATGCTGGCAATTAGATCTGTAGTCAATTTACAACCAATCAGGCACGGATAGTGAAGGCCTGTTTTTTGCTCAAATTCTCCAGTGACACTTTAGGGGAAAATAATGGTATTTTTTGACAAGTACCGTCTGAACTTTACCGATCCATCATCCAGTGACTTCCTGATATGTCTGGCATGATGAGAGTTTCCTGATATAGTTGTGACCGTCTCCTATCATCTGAACTTCAAGGGCCTTGTTAATGACTTTAATTCCTTTTTTTCGTAATCTAGTTTCGATCATCTAGTTGTAACCCAGGTTCTCTGTAATCCGTTGACTATTTGCAATGGCATTAGTGTTGACCTCAACCAATTCCTCCATTAATACATTATTTCTGTTACTTTCACAATGAAATCCTAAAAAAAAATCTTCCGAGATTGCGTGCATTCAGAGGTTTCATTTACCTGCTGCACAAGAATCAAGTTAACCCCATCTTTAATTTTGCAAGGTGCGTTGAATATTATGCCACACCTTTCTACAACTATCAATCCTACTTATTCAGGGTTTATCTGACTTGTTTAGTTTAGAGATACGGTGAGGAAACGGGCCCTGTGGTCCACCGAGGCCACGCAGACCAGCGATCCCCGCACACTGGCACTAGTCTACACACACTGGGGACAATTCACAATTTCTACCAAAGCTTATTAACCTTGCAAACCTGTACGTCTTTGGAGAGTGTGAAGCAACTGTACGGCCTGGAGAAAACCCAAGCGGCTGCAGTGAGAATGTGCAAACTCCGTACAGACAGCACCCGTAGTCGGGATTGAACCTGCGTCTCTGGCGCTGTCAGGCAGCAACTCTACTGCTGTGCCACCCTGCCAACACGCTCGTTTATTTCCTTCTTGTAGGTCTAATAGTTTAAGTTTCTAAACTATTTATTTTGAACTTTGAGGTTTGCAGATGAATTGGCTTTGAAGAACGCACGTGGGTAATTGGTCCAAAAGGTTATAATAATGGTGAAATTGGAGCCAAAATTGCCTTGGTAAAAGGAGGCAGGAGGCATTGATGGAGGTTGTTTTATGTTCAGAAGCCTGTGTCCAGTCGTGTACCTTGAGGATTGGAGCTGGACATGTTCCGCAGTCAATGTCGTGATGTCTTGTTTCTGAAGATTTTTCTTTGTTAAGCCTGACAGTGCCCAGGACCCGGGTTGATCCCGACTATGGTTTCTGACTGTACGCAGTTTGTACCTTATCCCTGTGACCGCATAGGTTTCCTCTGGGTGCTCCGGTTTCCTCACACCTTCCAAAGACTTGCAGGTTAATTGGCTTTTGTGAATTGTCCCTCGTTGTAGGATGGTGCTAGTGTACGGGTGATCGCTGGTCAGCATGGACTCGATGGGCCGCAATGCCCTTTTCCATACTGTGAGGTCCAAAGGCTAAATATCTTGAGATTCACCTTTACCATGTGTGCAAAGGTTACCTCGCATCCTTTTTGCCCCCCTCTACATCTCCCTCGTCTATGATCAAGGGATTCACTTGACCTCTGTTGTTTAAACTTGACTCCTGCCTCCTTTTTGTTTTTCCTTAGAACCTCGCAACATCCCTTGTCAATCAGGGTCGACAAGTCCATGTCAACCATCAGTACACCCGTTCACACTCGTTCCATGTTGTCCCACTTTCCCGTCCGCTCCCTACACACGAGGAGCAATTTTTACACAGGCCAATTAACCTACAAACCCGCACGACTTTGGGATGTGAGAGGAAAAGGGAGAAAACTCACGTGGTCGCAGGGAGAATGTGTGAATCCCAGTTAAGGGCCTGTCCCACTTTCCTGAGTCATCTGCCGAGTTGAAAGGACTTTTAAAAAAAAAAAAAAAAAAATCAAGATTTTTGTGATCTGCGAACTCCTCCTCCAGACTATCTTTTTACTCACGGACTTTTTTGTCATGCTGGCAAAAACGTCCCGACTTACATGATGCCCCGAGTACCTATGGCTGGCATAACAAGCCGCTACGATATATCTAAGGCCTCCTACGGACTCGCCACGGACATTCTCCGAGTTTGAATCAAGGGGAAAACCCGGGTGAATTCATGAGTAACTCGTGGAAAGTGGGACAGGCCCTTAAAAGACAGCACCCATGGTCAGGCTCGAACCTGGATCTCTGGCTCTGTGAGGAAGCTGCTGTACCAGCTGCACTACCGTACAGACCAATGCACTTGTTTTGAGCTAGCAAGTTGAGATAGTAGTTTCATAAAACTATTCAGTGTATTTGAATGAATAAGTTTATTGGCCAAGTATGTACACATACAAGGAACTTGCCTTGGTGCTCCGCTCGCAAGTAACAAGACCACACACAGTAATAATTAAGAATGACACGTAAAACATTAAACATTAACAATAAAACATTACAGTTTAAACATTTGAATGAAATGAAATACCAGGGCAAAATGAGGCTACAGATTTAAATATCGATGATCAAATATAATTCGAAGCAATGGGGTGGCGCAGATGCAGAGTCGCTGCCTCACAGCGCCAGAGACCTGGGTTTGACCCTGACTGTGGGTGCTGTCTGTTCAGAATTTGTGCATTCTCCCTGTAACCTCGTGGGTTTTCTCTGGGTGATCCGGTTTCTTCCCACACGTGCAGGTTTGTAGTTTAATTGCCCTCGGTATAAATTGTAAATTGTCCCCAGTGTGTGGGATAGTGCTACTGTACAGGATGATCGGTGCAGACTCGGTGGGTCGAAGGCCTGTTTCTGTGCCTTACCTACGGTATCCAAAGCAATTCCAGACTTGACTGGCTGTGAACATAGAACAGTACAGCACAGGAACAGGCCCTTCAGCCCACATTGTCCCTGCTGAATATGGTGCCCAGTTAAACTCCTCTCCTCTGCCTGCTCGTGATCCATATTTCTCCATTCCTCGCATTTCCATGTGCCTATTTAAAAAATGCCACTATTGTATCTGTTGTTGCACTTATTTTGAGGACTAAAGTGAGATTACCTTTTCTCTCTGGGTCTAAAAGTGGGCGGTAATGGTAGAGTTGCTGTCTCACAGCGCCAGGGACACGGGTTCGATCCTGACTACGGGTGCTGTCTGTACATTTTTTTTTTCTCTCTCTCCCCCCCCCCCCCCCCCCCCCCCCCCCGTGACCTGTGTGG
Organism: Okamejei kenojei; assembly: GCA_035221665.1. Classification (NCBI taxonomy): domain Eukaryota; kingdom Metazoa; phylum Chordata; class Chondrichthyes; order Rajiformes; family Rajidae; genus Okamejei; species Okamejei kenojei. The sequence goes on along the minus strand of CM069146.1, from coordinate 52,099,491 downwards.
GGTTTCTCCAGAAGCTCTGGTTTCCTTCCACACTCCAAAGAAATGCAGGTTCATGGTTAATTGGCTTTGGTAAAATTGTAAATCGTCCCTAGTAAGTGTAGGATAGTGTTAGTGTGCGGGGATTGCTCGAAGGGCCTGTTTTCATGCTGTATCTCTAAACTAAACACCTCAATTTGAAGGTTTTATTTAACAAAAGCCCCGATCCAATATTGTGCAGTATAATGGTTGACAAATGTTTGATGCTATCAATGTGAACGCATTCTATCTGGGACAATCCCGTTTATATCAATGGGACGATGGTGGAAAGGGTCAAAAACATCAAATTCCTGGGCGTGCATATTTCCGAAGATCTTTCCTGGTGCAATTATAAAGAAGGCACATCAGCGCCTCCACTTCCTGAGAAGATTACGGAGAGTCGGTATGTCAAGGAGGACTCTCTCGAACCTCTACAGGTGCACAGTAGAGAGCTTGCTGACCGGCTGCATTGTGGCCTGGTTCGGCAACTTGAACGTCCAGGAGCGGAAAGGACTGCAGAAAGTTGTGACCCCCGCTGCCCAGTCCATCATCGGTTCTGACCTCCCCACCATCGAAGGGATTTATCGCAGTCGCTGCCTCAAAAAGGCTGCCAACATCATCCTGGCCACACACTAATCTCTCCGTTGCCATCGGGAAGAAGGTACAGGAGCTTGAAATCTGGAACATCCAGGTACATCTTCTTCCCCACAGCCATCTCGCTATTAAACACAACATCAAACAAGCTCTGAACAATAACAGTCTATTATTACAATTGCACTTTATCTGTTTATTTATTGTGTTATATGGCCTATGGTATATAGACACACTGAACATGTATTATGTTTACATATTCTGTTGTGCTGCAGCAAGCAAGAATTTCATTGTCCTATCTGGGAGGACACACAACAAAACTCTTTTGACTTGACCCTTGACATGTGTCAATAAAACACTCTAGATTCTTGACTTGCAATGCCACGTGTGCCTGTAGAGGGCGGTATTTGTTCAGTGGTGTTGAAAGACCTGCCATCATTACAGCGTACCTTTGCGTTGATTCATGGGTGCTGTGAACCGTGTCGTAATTTGTACAGCGGTGATATTTGCATCCGGGTCGCTGGCTAAGAATAAATATCTCCTCTGGTGATGAAAAGCGCATGCTAAGCCTCTCTAGGCCCTGAATACCGGGTGCAGTAAAATTCCGATGATCTGCCGCATGTCTACTCTGAAACCTTCATCAGGCTCAGCATCTGCCTCAGCAGGTAGATGCTTCCTGTGCTCCCTTCCAACTGGGCCAGCACTGCTTGCTGTATTAATAGCAATGACGTTCAATCATCCACAAAACCCGATACTCCAGCATCATCAAAAACCGAGTGCCAGATCATCTGAGTAGACAATAGGAGTAGGCCATTTGGCCCTTCGAGCCAGCACCGCCATTCAATGTGATCATGGCTGATCATCCACAATCAGTACCCCGTTCCTGCCTTCTCCCCACATCCCCCAACTCCGCTATCTTTAAGAGCCCTATCTACATCTCTCTTGAAAGTATCCAGAATGCAGCATGGAAACGGGCCCTTCGGCCCATTGAGCGTTTGACAGCGCTGGGCCTCTACTCGCTGGAAGGTTGAGGGTGGAGCCTCGTTGAAAATTATAGAATAATGAAGGACATAGATAGAGTGGAGCTAGATAGATAGGAGAGCCTAGAGGTCATAGCCTCTAAATGAAAGGATGCTCTTTTAGAAAGGAGGTGAGGAGGAACTTCTTTAGTCCAAGGGTAGTTAATCTATGGAACTCATCGCCACAGAGGGCTGTGGTGGCCAAGTCAGTGGATATCTTTAAGGCAGAGATAGACAAATTCTTGATTAGAGCGGGTGTCCAGTGTTTGGGGGAGAAGGCAGGAAAATGGGATTGGGAGACCGGGATCAGCCATGAATGAATAGACTCGATGGGCCTAATGGCCTAATTCTATTCCTATAACTTGTGACCTTGTGTGAGTCCATGGCAGATATCGAACAAGGATCATCCATGTTGTCCTATTTTCACATCCACCGTTTGCATACATAGAAAAACATAGAAACATAGAAATTAGGTGCAGGAGTAGGCCATTCAGCCCTTCGAGCCTGCACCGCCATTCAATATGATCATGGCTGATCATCCAACTCAGTATCCCGTACCTGCCTTCTCTCCATACCCCCTGATCCCCTTAAATATAGGGGCAAGGTGTCAATGTGCAGTCCAGAATTCCTCGGTTCCTCCGTAATAGCTCAGTGTAGTTTATTGTCACATGTACCGAGGTACAGTGACTATAAAAGACAATACATGATTGCATCGAGCTAAACTAAATTGAACCGATAAAATATCCTCTTTGCTATCCTACTGAAGTTTTTTTTTGCATTTGGATATGAATTGCTTTCTGCCGATTAGATCTAACCATTTTAAATCGCAGAGCTAGAGGAACTCATCAATCTGGCAGCTTGAGGGGAAGGAATGGACAGGAGATGTTTGAAGCCAGGACCCGTGTCAGATCATTTCATGCTGCTTCCAACCCTCCATCACTTTGCCCGTCTGAAAGCTGCAAAATTATGGCCACTACAGTGAAGTCTTAAATCATTGTCTCTTTTTCGTGGCACGTCATCAAAGGTTGGGAGAGCTCCAGGGAACTCCACGGGAAAAAGTCTTGCAGTCCGTCAGGTTTCAGCTTTTAATTCTACAACTGAGACAATTTTGAATTTTAGGTTTGTCATCATCTTGCATTGGATCGTAAATGATCTCCCTTTGCAGAGCAGCCTAAGCTGGGACCGTGTGAAATCCCCAGCTAAAATCCCACATTCACCATGGTAAATGAGCTAATGTCGTAAAATTGTCACCTCGGATATCCAGTCATTAGTCAAATACAGCCTAGCTTGTAAAACAGTTCCTGCTCAGTGTCCTTGACTCTCGCTCTCTCGCTCTCTCATATAGGGGACGTTTTTTGGGTGGAGACCCTTTTTCAGACTATCTTCTTGCCAGAGATGCTGCCATAAGATCATCAGGAATAGGAGTATAATTACACCGTTCGGCCCATCAAGTCTACTCCGCCATTCAATCGTGGCTGATCTATCTCTCCCTCCTAACCCCGTTCTCCTTCAGACCGGCGAGCTGATCTTTGATTAATCAATGACGCAGTGTTGATGATCTTCCAGCCCTCGGACTCTGTAACCCAAGAGGATTTTGGGGGGGGGGGGGGGGGGGGGGGGAATATTCAACCTGCATTTCTTCGCGTCCTCTTTTAAACAGCCCAGGATGTGGCCATGTTTAAAGATGCTAAATCACTTAATCCATCCTCATTTGTGTATTTATTCCATCAACATTTCATTCATTAACAGCAGAATCTATCCTCTCTCTCTGTAAAAGCCTGGTCAAAATTATTAATCAAGAACGGCTTTATCCATAAATGGATTCCCATATTGTCCCTAATACACCTTTCCCTTTTATTGATTATTTTCCTTTTAAATAAAAAAATGCTTTACATGAGCATCACACAGTTTTATAGAATTTATATATACTGAGCGTCGTAGTTTCATTTTAGAAATACTGCGCAGAAATGGGCCCTCCGAGCCTGCACCAACCAGCTATCCTCACACAGAAACTCTGTCCTACACGCGCTAGGGATATTTTTTACGATCATACCAAGCCAATTAACCTACAAACCTGTACGTCTTCGGAGTGTGGGAGGAAACCGGAGCACCCGGGGAAAACCCACGCAGGTCACGGGAGAACGTGCAAACTCCGTACAGACAGCACCCAAGGCCAGGATCGAACCCGGGTCTCTGACGCTGTAAGGCAGCAACTCTACCGCTGCGCCACCATGCTGCCCAAATTGTGAAACACCTTCTGAACCTTCTGAATGTTGTAGCTGGCGGGGCAGCACTCTGCTTATCGCCAACTTGGACAATTTTACTATTTTATCAAGCCAATTAATCAAGCCAATTAACCTACAAACCTGCACGTCTTTGGAGTGTGGGAGGAAACCGGAGATCTCTGGGAAAACCCACGCAGGTCACGGGGAGAACGTACAAACTCCATACAGACAGCACCCGTAGTCGGGATCGAACCCGGGTCTCCGGCGCTGCATTCGCTGTAAGGCAGCAACTCTACCGCTGCGCCACCGTGACTGCCAATAGAAAATTGATGCTTAGCAATATTTATACAGTGGCTGAACAAATGTTTATGGTTCTAAATATTTAAGGAGCATTTTTAGAAGGGGAAAAAGACTAAATTTAGACGGTGGGGGCCTTGGCGGTGAAGGCTGACTGCTATTGGTGGTGTGATTACATTTGGGAATGACATAATGTGAAATAAAGGGTATGTTTCTACTACAGCAGGTGCTTGGGGATTAAAGGATTAGCTTGTTGGACTGCCATTTAAGTGCTGTTACTATTAACAGTTCATTGCCGGAAGTGAAGCTTAAAGTTGGCCTGAATTAGACCAACTGTAAATGTAGAACACAGAAAAGTACAGCACAGGGACAGGCCTTTGGGCCCACAATACCCATGCTGGCCCTGATGCCAGAATCAACTAATCTGTATAACTCGTTATCACCCAGCCCACAGCCAACAATGGATCATTGTGGGTTCTACCTTGCCTTGATCATTGTTGCTTTACACATCTTTCATTCATTTATTCGATATCTCTCTGTCACCACCTATATCTGTATGTCATCACCTATATCTCTTGTCTCTCAGTCTGAAGGGGGGGCTCGGCCTACAAAGGTCACCTTTTCTCCCTTGATGCTGCCTGACCCAGTGAGTTACTCCAGCTTTTTGTGTCTGTCATTTAATCTTCATCTGCCTGCACAAGATTCATATCTCTCCATTCCCTCTTATCCATGTGTGTACGTGTGTGTGTGTGTACATGTACTTTAGTGGGAAGGCGGATGAAGGCTGCAGCAGGAAAAGGTCTCGGTTCGTCTTGGACTCCATGCCACTGGATCCTGACCCAGATCTGTCAAGGACCGTGGGGTGTCTGTCTGTGCACCAGTCTCCCCACGTTAAACAAAGTCACGCACAGGCGTCCTACATGAGAGGACAGTCATACTCGTTTTGAGTGACCGTTGATGTATTTTAAAAAAACTTGCCTCTCACATCCCCTTTAAACTGTGCGCCTCTAAACTTAAACCCATGTCCTCCAGTCTGAATTTATAAGAAAGAACTGCAGATGCTAGATAACATCGAAGGCAGACACAAAATGCAGGTGAGGCAGCATCTATAGAGAGAAGGAATGGGCGACGTTTCGGGTCGAGACCCTTCTTCAGACTGATGACGGGGAAGTGGGGCGGGACAAAGATAGCCTGGGAGAACTGGGCAGGGGAGGGGATGGAGAGAGAAAGCAAGGGCTACCTGAAGTTAGAGAAGTTAAAGTTCACACCGCTGCGGTGTAAACCTGGGCGGGAGGAACAGAACCTCAAATTTCGCTTGGGAACTTTACACCCCAGCGGTACGAACATTGACCTCTAACTTCAGATAGCCCTTGCTTTCTCTCTCCTTCCCCTCCCCTCCCCAGTTCTCCCACTAATCCTTCTGTCTCTGCTTACTTTCTATCTTTGTGCCGCCCCCCCCTCCCCCACCATCAGTCTGAAGAAGGGTCTCGACCCAAAACTTCACCCATTCCTCCTCAGTCCGGAGTTGGTTCTCGACTTCAAATGTCACCTGTTTCTTTTTTCCAGAGCTACTGCCTGACCGGCTGAGTTACTCCTGCATTTTGTGTCTATCCTCCCGTCTTTGACCTTTCAACCCAATGAGAAAAAAGGTTCTGACTGTCTACCATATCTATGCCAGTATATTATTACATAATATAATGGTTCCACATCTAGAAGGGTGCTTGCATTATGTGCCATCTTAATGCAGTTCAACATGTCAATTCACTATACTGTTACCACTTGCCCTGTGTGGTTATCTAAGGATTGCTTAGTTACTGCTGTGCCCCTCTTGTGGGATGTGTGACGAAGCAAAATTACTGCAAATTCTCCAAATAAACGACAGTTTTTGCCTGTGATAAAACATTCTGTTATTTACCAATCTTGTGTAAATATGGGATTTGTGCATGAACAAACAGAAATTGAGTTGCACCCTTTAGTTTTTACTTTGGACTGTAGACGTACAGCATGGAAACAGGCCCTTCAGCCCACCAGGTTCGTGCTGACCGGCGATCGCCCCGTGTTCTAGCACTATCCCACACTCTAGGTCAATCATTTTTTTTTTTTTTGCAGAAGCCAATTAACCTTTAAATCTTTGGAGTGTGTGAGGAAACCGGAGCACCCGGTGAAAACCCACGTGGTCACAGGGAGAATGTGCAAACTCCATTTCGGCAGACAAAAGTGCTGGAGAAACTCAGCGGGTGCGGTAACATCTATGGAGCGAAGGAAATAGGCAACATTTTTAGGGCCGAAACCCTTCTTCAGACTGATTTTGTCTACCTTCGATTTTCCAGCATCTGCAGTTCCTTCCTGAACACTCCATATTGGCAGAATCCGTAGTCAGGATCGAACCCGGGCCTCTGGCGCTGTAAGGCAGCAACCCCACCACATCCGCCAATGTGCCGACCCAACAACATTTTGTCTTATGTTTGCTGTCGGGCAATTATATTTTTGTGCCGGAGGAACTGCAGATGCTGTTTTACACCGAAGAGGAGAGAGAGAGAGAGAGAGAAAATGCTGGAGTAGCTCAGCGGGACAGGCAGCGTCATTGGATCGAAGGAATGGGTGGCGTTTTGGGTCGAGACCCATCTTCAGACTAGTTTTGTGTGCTGGTGACTGCAACATCATGTACAGTTTGTGTATCTTGCTGTGGGCAACTGTTGCTGCTGAGACCAATATCCGACCTGCATAACCCAGACTGCATTCACAGCGAGATGGTCGCTACTTTGGTGGCTTTGGGGAGGGCCGGAGATAAAAAGGGACTTCACTGAATATTTGCTGCTCCTTACTATTTGCTGTGTTCTACACCCAATCTAGCTCTTCCAAACGTGAAACTGAACTGTCCAATCATTGTTCCTACAACTTTGAAACTAGTGGCATTGCCAAATCTGGAGCAGATATCTTAATGGAAATTAGTTCTATCTTAATGTGTTAACTCTACATTAGTGAAATCGTCTTCAGTTTAATTTAATGTTACGTGTACCGAGGTACAGTGAAAAGCCTTTTGTTGCGTTCTATCCAGTCAGCAGAAAGACATTACGTGATTACAATCGAGCCATTTGCAGTGTACAGATACATGACAATATGCTGGAGTAACTCAGCGGGACAGGCAACATTACTCCAGCATTTTGTGTCTATCTTCAGTGTAAACTAGCACCTGCAGTTACTTCCCACATATGATAAAGGAATAATGTTTAGTGCAAGGTAAAGACAGCTAAGTCCGATGAAAGATAGTCCGAGGGTCACCAATGAAGTAGGTAGCATTCATAGAAACATAGAAAATAGGTGCAGGAGGAGGCCATTCGGCCCTTCGATCCAGCACTGTCATTCATTGTGATCATGGCTGATCATCCCCAACCCGTGCCTGCCTTCTCCCCATATCCCTTGACTCCACTAGCCCCTAGAGCTCTATCTAACTCTCATTGAAGATGTTTTGGATTAAAATGTAATGTGCACAGAATTTCCCCCCCTCCCCCCCCCCCCCCCCCCGTTCCCTGTGCCCCACCTGCAAGTTGGTGCATCTTCCACTAGGCATTCCCCCTTTCCCCATTTTATTTTCCCCTCTCTCCTCGCTGACATCGCTCCGACCTCACAATTCATGCCCCTCTTCTCCTTATCTCCAGCCTTTTGCTTCCTTTTCCTGTCTGGCCTTTGTCCACCTATCTAACCCTCCCCCCTCCCTCCCCCCCCCCCCCCCCCCCCCCACCCACCCCCGCCTGTATACTGCCTATCACTTGTCAGACTTTGTCCTGCCTCCACCACTTATCTAGCAGCTTCCCCCCAATACAATCAGTCTGAAGAAGGGTCCCGGCCCGAAACATCGCCGATCCATTCCCTCCAAAGATGCTGCCTGACCCTCTGAGTTTCTCCAGCATCCCTGGATCTTCAGCAGTTCTGGTTCCTGAGGACAGCCTGTAACTATGATGTGTGCTATGTTTAAAAATACAAAATATACTTTTAAAGCTGAAGGATATAATGTTTGAATATGGTGTGAAATGTAATAGATTTGATAAAAGCTCTAATATAATTTAACATGTGGCACGGTGGCGCAGTGGTAGAGTTGCTGCCTCACATCGCCAGTGACCCGCGTTCGATCCTGACCACGGGTGCTGCCTGTACGGAGTTTGTATGTTCTCCCCGTGACCACGTGGGTTTTCTCCTTGATCTTCAGTTTCCTCCCACACTGCAAAGACGCCCAGGTTTGTAGCTTAATTGGCTTGGTAAATGTAAAAATTGTCCCTGGTTTGTGTAGGATAGTGTTAGTGTGCGGGTTGGTGTGCACTCGTTGGGCCGAAGGGCCTATTTCCTCGCTGTATCTCCAAACCAAACTGAACTAGTGCTGAAGGATTTCATTTTTGTGTATATTTTCATTAATAGTTTTTTATTGGAGAAAAAAAAATTAAAAATTCACAGTACATCTGATGTATGGCATTACATTTTCCTCCATTTTGTTTTTTATAAATAATAATAATAATAATAATATAAACAAAATAACCCTAACCCACCCTCCCTAAACGCCCCTTGGCAGCTTATTTTTTCACAATCCAAATATATCACAAAATCAAATGCACTTTTTAACAATAATAAAATAACAAAACAGAATAAAGGCAGATTCCCACTTAATGTCAAGTGCCCTCAGTCAACAGGTAGTTCCTTTAGACCCTCAAAGTATGATAAAAAGGGTTCCCATTTCAAATAAAACTTTTTCACAGACCCCCTCAATGTGAATTTAATCTTTTCTAACCTTAAAAAAACATGACGTATTCCAGCCAAGCAGCGGCAGATGGAGGAGTGTTAGATTTCCAGACCAGCAAGATTCTCCTACGGGCCAAAAGTGATGTAAATGTAATGATATCAGACTGGGTTGTATTTAAACCCAAGGTTTTATATGCTACACCAAATACAGCTACAAATACAGCTATTGAATATGATGTGGAATATAATAGACTTGATAAAAGCTGTAATTTAATCTTGTTTGTCTTTTTTTTACACAGATATGCCAATATTTGGTCACTGCCCAGCACATGATGACTTTTATCTGGTGATGTGTAATCATTGTAATCAGGTTGTAAAGCCCCAGGCCTTCCAAGCACATTATGGTGAGTTCAAAGTTTACTCTTAAGCCATAATTTTCTTTTAAAAGGAAAGGTCATAAGGTCATGTGATGGAGTAGAATTAGACCATTCGGCCCATCAAGTCTACTCAGCCATTCAATCATGGCTGATCCATCATTCCCTCCTAACCCTGTTCTCCTGCCTTCTCCACGTAACCCCTGGCACCCATACTAATTAAGAATCTATCTGTCTCTGCCTTAAAAGTATCTATTGACTTGGCCTCCACAGCCCTATGTGGCAAAGAATTCCACAGATTCACCACCCTCTTTGACTCATCTCCTTCCTAAAGTGATGTCCTTCAATTCTGAGTATAAGCATTGCCTTTAAATTTTAAAGTGTCAGATGCTCTTGTGAATATTTTGTTTTGACAGTAGTTGTGGTCTGTTCTATCAGAACATCATAAAGCTTTGTGGCCGAGAAAAATAACTGTTTTGCCATAAGGACATTGTCAGCGTAGTATAGTCCAGAAACTGAGCAGGATATTTGCTGAAAGTTTATTCAAAACATACAATGTAGACAATTAATTGAACGACCTGGTTTAAAATCTTCATGGTGTTCCAAACACTTTGAGTTTAATCTAAATATAGACACAACAGGCTGAGGTAACTCAGCGGGAGTTCTCTGGAGAAAAGGAATAGGTGACGTTTCGAGTCCAGAACCGTCTTCAGCCATGATCATATTGAATGGCGGTGCAGGCTCGAAGGGCTGAATGGCCTACTCCTGCACCTAATTTCTATGTTTCTATGTTTCTATGTCTTCAGACTGAGAGTCTGGGGGGGGGGAAGGGAGACAAGAGGTAGATGGTGATTATAGAGAGATATCGAACAAATGATTGAATGATATGCAAACAAGTAACGATGATAAAGGAAACCGGCAATTCTGGTTGACTTGAGTCTGAAGAAGGGTCTCGACCCGAAACGTCACCTATTCCTTCTCTCTAGAAATGCTGAGTTACTCCAACTTTTTTGTGTCTATCTTCGGTTTAAACCAGCATCTGCAGTTCCTTCTCCCACAGCTCGAGTTTAATTAGAGGCAAAGGGATTTGGTCATCCATCACTGGAAAATTTCCTTCGTTATTTTGTAAAGTCTACGACAGTTGTGTAACCATCTGGGTTGAATAGTTTTCATTCAGCCGTCATGAAGCTACCAGTGTTGGAATCTGTTGGCTTCTCTGGTTGTTCACCGTTAGAAAATACTTGGTTAGCTGCCATATGTGATAAATGTCAGCACTTAGAAGCTAACTTAACGCACTCATTTACAAATTGTGTAAAAATTACTAAATTTTGGACAGAAATATTTAAGATAATTTCGAATGTTGTTAATATGAATCTGATCCCTGACTCAAAGTTAATAATACTGGGAATATTAGAAACAGATCAATTAATAACAACGAATCAAAGAATCTTTATCGATTACAGTTTAATAATTGGGAAAAAATTAATATTGAAATTCTGGAAAGGTCCTACATCCCCCACAATCAAAATGTGGATTACAGGAATGTTGGAGACACTTCATCTGGAAAGACAGGTTGGATCTTTTCAGAGGAATATGGTCTCCATTTATTGAATATCTAAAGGGTCAAAATGGCTCGGTGCGAGAGCCTGACTGAAGCCTGAATAATGGAATGGATGAAGAATCACGAATAACAAATCATGGATATATCTCCAATGATGGATAACGTTTTAAGTACTCCATTCATTTCTTTATTTTTGATTTCCTATTTTTACTTTATTTTTCTCTATCTTTTCTTACTTGCAAAAATAATGTATAGAAATGCATAAGACATTGTTAATATTAATAATATTACGAATGTATGTGAGAAGTAAATTTTATTAATATGTACTTGCGTCTAATAAAAATATTTAACAAAATAAAATACTTGGTTAGGTTTGGAGGAAAAAAAGATGCCTAATTCCTAAGACTTAAGTACAATAAAGTGTATTTTAGCTCAATGACCTAATGTTAACAGGGAAAACATTGATAAAATAAAATATTTGAGAAATTGGGAAGTATTGGGGGGGGGGGGGGGGGGGGGGGGGGGGGGGGGGGGGGGGGGGGGGGGGGGGGGGGGGGGGGGGGGGGGGGAATTGAGCAAAATATTTCAGGTATTTAAACACTAATTTAGGCACACTTAATGCTAATTTTTTCATACTTCATCGTCTGTTATTGCTATATTAGGATAACCCATCAGGGCCAGTTCATTTAATCTTTTCATGAAGGAAATAGCTTGGCCAAAACAATGCATTAAAATGTGACGTGCAATTTGTTCCTTCATAGAAACATTAAAAAATAGGTGCCATTCAGCCCTTCGAGCCAGCACCGCCATTCAATATGATCATGGCTGATCATCTAAAATCAGTACCCCATTCCTGCTTTCTCCCCATATCCCTTGATTCCGTTAGCCCAAAGACCTTTATATAACTCTCTCTTGAAAACATCCAGTGAATTGGCCTCCACTGCCTTCTGTGGCAGAGAATTCCACAGATTCACAACTCTCTGGGTGAATTTTTTAATTTATTTTTTTAACATTTTATTCTGCCTTTTATTTTCCCTGTAGTTATTGGAACTTAGTCCCTCAACCTGCTGTTTGAAGTGATAATTGAAAATCAACATTTTTTAAAGCAAAAAAATCTTTGATTCAACTCCTGACGCAGGTAGCTGCAACACTGATAATTTCCCCCTTTATCTAATCAAATATAATTCAAAAACTTACACCTGCCACAGCAGGAGTTGATCAGCACTTCATGTTCTGAAGATTTAAATAAATGCCGTCAAAATGAGCATTATAGAGGCCACAGTTCAACGATAAGGGGTAAGCCATTTAGAACGGAGACTTTCGAGAGAGAGCTAGATATGGCTCTTAAAGATAGCGGAGTCAGGGGATATGGGGAGAAGGCAGGAACGGGGTACTGATTGGGGATGATCAGCCATGATCACATTGAATGGCGGTGCTGGCTCGAAGGGCCGAATGGCCTACTCCTGCACCGATTGTCCATTGTCTATATTTACCATTGTGGTGTAACGGTGGTTATGCTAAAGTAGGGTGGGCGCCAAGAGTAACCGCTGTTACGCCCTTTGAAATATGGCCATTCAGAGCACAATGCCAATTCATCACAAGTTTTGCTCATTACTGTGAAACATGCATTGCTTCAAAACAACAAACTTGAAAATGTTTTGAATTATAATGCAGTGAATGCAGAAATTGCCTCTTTATTTCATTGTGTCAAAGCATGTCACATTTTTGGTGTCCAAAAAATCGATATTTTTGAGAAATAAACTGGTTGAATCAGGGAATTAATTTAATTCCTAACTTGATTTTATCTCTACTATCTCTTGTACATTTGATTAACAATCACTGAAAAGATTAACGCCGTACTACTTGAAACAGTGGAGACATGACATTTTTAATGTTGTGTGCTAAAATCTCTCCAGTATTGTAAAAATATACACCCGTCATCCTTGTCAAAGATCCATACCACCCCAGAGGTCCCGGAAATCCCCCAGAGCTCCCGCGAACAGTGGGTAGTCCCTCTCTAGTACCACCCGGGCACGGAGGTAATCCCGGAAAAGGGGCAGGCAGCCGGCTCGGGCACGGGGAGCTTCCGGACGTGACGTCTAAAGGGCCTGTCCCACTTTCACGACCTAATTCACGACCTCTGTCGAGTTTGCCCTTGACTCGTACTCGCAGCACGGTCGTCACGAGGTCGTAGGGAGGTCGTGATGCTAGTCGTGGCATCAAGTAGGTCGCGGCGTTTTTTCTAGCATGATGAAAAATGTCCACGAGTAAAAAAGGTCATGAATTAGGTCGTGAAAGTGGGACAGGCCCTTTACCCTGCCACTGGAAGCCAGCTCCTGCAGCCGAGAGGGTGTGCAACAGGCTCCCCACCCTCATCTCTCCCACGCACAGGTTTTAAGATGCACAACCACGCTGTCAGCGTCTACCATGGGCCACCACCAACAGTCAATTTTGTCAGTGAATTGAACATATAAACTGGCTCACTTTATTTTGAACACCCACTCAAGTTAGTAGCGATATTGATATTTACTGCTATATCTGACTTGCATGAATGATCCCGGTTCAGAAATGCCATATAAAGTGGCATGATTTACACGATGAATCAAGATGGATGGTGGAATTGAGATTACAGAAAGATTCGGTGAAAAATAAATAACGGAACAATGATAGGTGGAACTAATATAGAAAAGATTAAGTGTGCAGTTTGTTCAAGCAATGAAGATCTCCAACTGAACAAAGGCAATAGGATAGACACAAAATGTTGGAGTAACCTCTTAAGGGTCTCGACCTGAAACATCACCCATTCATTCTCTCCAGAGATGCTGCCTGTCCCGCTGAGTTACTCCAGCATTTTGTGTCTATCTTCGGTTTAAACCAGCATCTGCAGTTCCTTCCTACACAAAAGTCAATAGGATGTTGAATTGCCAAGTCAAAACAAACAGCTTCATAAATTTGCCGCTTACTAGAGTGGTGCAGCTGGTAGAGCCGCTACCACACAGCTCCAGAGACCCGGGGTTGAGCCTGACCTCGGGTATTGTCTGTGTGGAATACTATCTGTGTGGAGTTGGTATGTTTTGTTTAGTTGAGTTAGAGGTACAGCGTGGAAACAGGCCCCTTGGCGCACCGAGTCTGCACAGACCAGCGATCCCTGCACACTGAAGGGGCTGTCCCACTTGGTGATTTTTTTTCAGCGACTGCCAGCGTCATATCAGTGTTGCCAAAAGATTTTGAACATTTCAAAATCCAACGGCGGCAAAAAAAATGTTGCGACGCTGGAAAAAACACCGTGCATCATACGTCATCACCGCCGCTTCCTACGTCATCACGCCGCTTCCTACGTCATCACCGCCGCTTCCTACGTCATCACCGCCGCTTCCTACGTCATCACCGCCGCTTCCTACGTCATCACAGCCGCTTCATCACCGCCGCTTCCCACGTCATCACCGCCGCTTCCTACGTCATCACCGCCGCTTCCTACGTCATCACCGCCGCTTCCTACGTCATCACCGCCGCTTCCTACGTCATCACCGCCGCTTCCCACGTCATCACCGCCGCTTCCTACGTCATCACCGCCGCTTCCTACGTCATCACCGCCGCTTCCTACGTCATCACCGCCGCTTCCCACGTCATCACCGCCGCTTCCTACGTCATCACCGCCGCTTCCTACGTCATCACCGCCGCTTCCCACGTCATCACCGCCGCTTCCCACGTCATCACCGCCGCTTCCTACGCCATCACCGCCGCTTCCTACGCCATCACCGTGCATCATACGTCATCACCGCCGCTTCCCACGTCATCACCCGCTTCCCACGTCATCACCGCCGCTTCCCACGTCATCACCGCCGCTTCCCACGTCATCACCGCCGCTTCCCACGTCATCACCGCCGCTTCCTACGTCATCACCGCCGCTTCCCACGTCATCACCGCCGCTTCCCACGTCATCACCGCCGCTTCCCACGTCATCACCGCCGCTTCCCACGTCATCACCGCCGCTTCCCACGCCATCACCGCCGCTTCCCACGCCATCACCGCCGCTTCCCACGTCATCACCGCCGCTTCCCACGTCACCGCCGCTTCCCACGCCATCACCGCCGCTTCCCACGCCATCACCGCCGCTTTCCCACGCCATCACCGCCGCTTCCCACGCCATCACCGCCGCTTCCCACGCCATCACCGCCGCTTCCTACGTCATCACCGCCGCTTCCCACGTCATCACCGCCGCTTCCCACGTCATCACCGCCGCTTCCCACGTCATCACCGCCGCTTCCCACGTCATCACCGCCGCTTCCCACGTCATCACCGCCGCTTCCTACGTCATCACCGCCGCTTCCCACGTCATCACCGCCGCTTCCCACGTCATCACCGCCGCTTCCCACGTCATCACCGCCGCTTCCTACGTCATCACGCCGCTTCCCACGTCATCACCGCCGCTTCCTACGTCATCACCGCCGCTTCCTACGTCATCACCGCCGCTTCCTACGTCATCACCGCCGCTTCATACGTCATCACGCCACAAATGTTTCGGTGACCTGATACGTCAGTTAATGATGCTGGCAGTCACCGAAAAAATCGGCAAGTGGGACAGGCCCTTAACTCTATCCTATACACACTAGGGTCAATGTGCATTTACACCAAGCCAATTAACCTACAACCCCTGTAAGTCTTTGGAATGTGGGATGAAACAGAAGATCTCTGAGAAAACCCGCGCAGGTCACGGGGAGAACATACAAACTCTGTACAGACAGCACCCGTAGTCGGGCTCGAACCCGGGTCTCTGGTGCTGAAAGCGCCGTAACGCAGCAACTCTAGCGCTGCGCCACCGTGCCGCCCTGCTCTCCCCGTGACCACGTGGGTTTTCTCCAGCTGCTCCGGCTGCATCTCAAAGACGTGCGGGTTTGCGGGTTAACTGGCCTTCTGTAATACTGCACCCTAGTGTTGCAGGGAGTGGGCGAGAAAGTGGGATAACACAGAACTCGTGTGAAGGGGTAGTTGATTGATAGTCGGTCCAGGCTCAGTGGGCCAAAGGGCCTGTTTACACGCTGTATCTCTAAACAAAACTAAACTTTCATTTCCAAAAAAAACACTTTTATTCTTTTCGGCAAGGCTTGTGAGCATTTGAAAAAAGCGAGTACAAAGAATCGCAATTTTGGTTAAATATAGTACAACTGTAAGGAGATTGGATGCAGTGTGTATGTGTGCGTACATGTAATTAGTGGAATACATTTTTAGCAGCATTGTGTCTCTTGGTAAACTTATTATATTCGTGAGAAAGTCACCCAGTAAAGCTACGGAAAGGCCTAATGAACCATCGTGGCCTAAACATCCATCAGGCGAGAATTAAATGCTCGGAGAAGGAGAAAGAGGTGCAGCGTACGCACAGGCCTTGACCCTGGTGAGACGCAGGAGGAGCCCGGCCAGGACTCACCCCACAGAGCCCAGTCCCTCCACTCACTAAAATCTCCCAACCCCTGCAGAGTGGTTATTAAGATGGCTGATCCGTGGGCGGTTGCTGCTGGGACTCATGTCGGGGCCTGATCAACCCCGGCTGGGTCGCCTGGGCGAGGGTGTCTGATGTTGTGAGACCCGAAACACCCGATGACCCCAGGTCACATCACCGAGGATGCGTCCCAGCGCATCTAGAAGTTGTATATATTTCACACTGCCACTGCATATTGTGAGAGTAAGACCTCCCCCGTTCATTACAGGTTAGCAATGAGGTTATAACGATTTAATGTGGGGTAGATTAAACTTTGTGTTAAGCAACAAGACGTACTAGTAATCCAACTGGAGTTTGCCGTCCCTGTTATGGAGGGTTTAAGCCGGAGAGGCTGGGGGGTCGAAATCCAAGCAAAGTGACCAGGGAAGGAAATATGAGAGGCAATGGCAGTAAAGTGCAAAGACAGACAACAAGGAAATCAAGAATGAGAAGATTATGGGTCTGCAGTCCAGAAAAAAATAATGAGTTTTGAAAAATAACAAAAAATAAAGGTTAGTAGCTGTACATCTTAGTGCACGAAACTGGAAAACTATTGGACAAATGGGGCTAGGTTAGATGGACATCTTGGCTAGTACAGTTGTCAGTGGCTGTAGGGAGAAGGCAGGAGAATGGGGTTAGGAAGGAGAGATAGATCAGCCATGATTGAATGGTGGGGTAGAAGTGATGGGCCGAATGGCCGAATTCAGCTCCTATTACGCATGATCTTGTCTTGGTTTGCATGGGCAAGTAGGGCTGAAAGACCTGTTTCCGTGTTGTATTGTTCTAAATGTAACTATTGGAGGCCGTGTAGAACAGAACCAGAGACTGATTTAGTTTTAGTTTCAGAGATACAGCGTGGAAACAGGCCCTTCAGCCCACCGAGTCCGCACCGACCAGCGATCCCCGCACACTAACACTGTCCTACACTAGGGACTGTGTTTTTACATTTATACCAAGGCAATTAACTTACAAACCCGTACTTCTTCAGAGTGTGGGAGGAAACCAAAGTTCTCGGAGAAAACCCACAGAGAGAACGTACAAACTCTGTAGAGACAAGCACCCGTAGCCAGGTTACCAGCTGTAAGCGCACTAGGGCAGCAACTCTACCACTTCGCCACCGTGCCATCCATTTCCTGTACAATATGGGGAAGGTTGGAGAAATATCTATAATTTGGCTGGAACGGAAATGTCCATTAGATAATCATAAAGGTAGCAATGTTACGTATATTTAAAAAAATCTATTATTTCTACAATATTCTTTTACCTTCTACCTCATCATAGATTGTAAATCTTGCTAAAAATTGGCTTGTCAATTTTGACCTGTCAATTTTGAAATTAAACTGAGGTGGAATCAGGGGATATGAAGTCAAATGACTCGGGCATTCTGTGTCTTATCTTTGGTATAAATCAGCATCTGCAGTTCCTCCCTACACATGTACCTGTTGAAATGTCTCTTAAACGTTATGATAGTAACGGTGGCACGGTGGGTAGAGTTGCTGCCTTACAGCGCGTACAGCACCGGAGATGCTGGTTCGATCCCGGCTACGGGTGCTGTCTGTACCGAGTTTGTACGTTCTCCCAGTGACCGCGTGGGTTTCCTCCCACGCTCCAAAGACGTGCAGGTTTGTAGGTTAATTGGCTTGGGTTTGTATACTTGGTATAAGTGTAAATTATCCCTAATATGTGTAGGCTTGTGTTAATGCGCGGGGATCGCTGGTCGGTGCGGACTCGGTGGGCCGCAAGGCCTGTTTCCAACTTAACTAAACCTGCCTCAACTACCTCCTGTGGCAGCTCATTCCATATACCCACCACCCTTGGTGTGAATTTTTTGAAAAGTTACTACTCTGGTACCTATTAAATCTTTGATCAGCCATTCAATCTTTGAATGGCAGTGCTGGCTCGAATGGCCTACTCCTGCACCTATTGTCCATTGTCTTTCCCCCTCACCTGAGATCCTCCGATTCTTGATTCACCACTGGGCAAAAGACACTGCGCATTTACCTTATCCATTCCTCTAATAATCTTGTATGAGATCACCCCTCATCCTCCTGTGCTCCAAAGAGTCCTGGCCTGCTCAACCTTTCCCGAAAGCTCAGGCTCTCGAGACCTCTCAACTGCCTTGTAAATCTTCTCTGCACCCTTTCCCGACATTTAGACCAATAATTAGTTATGGTTACAAATCACATATCTGGGACACCAATAGTGTTAAGGGCCTGTCCCACTTTCACGACCCAATTCACGACCTTTTTTACTCGTGGACATTTTTCGTCAGGCTAGAAAAACGCCGCGACCTACTTGATGCCACGACTAGCATCACAGCCTGCTATGACCTCGTGACGACCGTGCTGCGAGTATGAGTCGAGAGCAAACTCGGCAGAGCTCGTGAAATTGGGACAAGCCATTTAGTCTGAAAATAGACACAAAGTGCGGAGTAACTCAGCTGGTCAGGCAGCATCTCCAGAGAACATGGACAGGTGATGTTTCGAGTCTAGTTATTCTGAAGAATGGTCTCGATCCGAAGCTTCACTTATCCACGTTCTCCAGAGATGATGTCTGAATCTGGAGGTGATTCAGAGGTGCTGAATTACTCCAGCACTTTGTCTTTTGTTTTATAAATCGGCATCTGCAGTTCCTCAGATAGACACAAAATGCTGGAATAACTCAGCGCGTCAGACGGCATCTGTGGAAAGAAGGAACAGGTGACATTTTGGGTTGGGACCCTTCTTGAGACAATTTATTGTCTCCTTGTTACTCACCGATCAATTCACAAACAATTATATCACTGAAGAATGGTCATATTAGGATTTAAAATCTGCGCATCTTCTAACGATTGCAAACGGGAATTCCAGTAATGTGCCATGACCATAAAAGTGAACACTGTGTAGGCACCAGATAGACACAACATGCTGGAGTAACTCAGCAAGTCAGGCAGCATCTCTGGAGGAGAAAGATGGCTGATGTTTCTGCTTGAGTCCCTTCTTCAGAGTAGCTCCTGTTTTGTATCAGCCCTCCAGGACCTTTGTGGCCTGAACAAGTGTTGTAGATCCCCAGACACGATCCCTGATCTTCAGTGGATAAACACATCATGATAGCAGGCACCCGCCTTCAGTTCAATGCCAAAGAGAAAGCAAATTGTAAGTTGGAGTTGATTCAAGAGTTTATTGTCATGTGTCCCAGAGAGGACAATTAAATTCCCGCTTTGCTTCAGCACAACGGAATATTGTAGGCATGACTACCGAACAGATCAGTGTGTCCATATACAATTTTGCACACACAGGCACACACACACACACCACACACCACACACACACACACACACACACACACACACACGCACGCACGCACCACACACACACACCCCACACACGCACACCACCACACACACACGCACACACACCACACGCACACGCACACCACACACACACACACACACCACACACACACACACACACACACCCCCACACACCCCACACACCCACACAGACACACACACCCCACACAGACACACACACACACACACACACACACACACACACACCCCACACACCCCACACACACACACACACACACACACACACACACACACACACACACACACACACACACACACACACACACACACACACACACACACACACACACACACACACACACACACACACACACCCCACACCCCCCCCCCCCCCCCCCCTCCAATAAATAAACTGATAAAGTGCAAATAAACAGATAACGGGCTTTTAATGTTCAAAGTTTTGTCCGAGCCAGGTTTAATAGCCTGATGGCTGTAGGGAAGTAGCTATTCCTGAATCTGGTCATTGCAGTCTTCAGGCTCCTGTACCTTCTACCTGAAGGTACTGGGGAGATGAGTGAGTGGCCAGGATGGCGTGGGTCCTTGAGGAGGCTTCTTGGATCAGCCTTATGCTGGTTTGGGCAAGGCCGCTGTCTGTAATTGGAAATTTCTGGTGTAATTTCAATGAAAGCAGCTTGGCTGAAGGCCCTGGCCCGCGGGGGTCTCTGAGGAGGTCAGTGTGAATCTAAAGTGTCCGTCTTCTGTTGGCTGTTACTGTGGCTAATCTACAGCTAGAAGCTGCTGAAGGTTTTACTTTAACGACCTAAGTGGTGGAAGTAAATCAAAGTGGATCATTGCAAGTACGGGATTAGGAGCTGTGACCCAAGTCACAGTGAAAAGTGATTGGAGTACTTGTGGGCAGCATCACATGGAGCAAAGCTCACAGTTTGCTCTGCTGGAGAGCGGAGTTATCCCTGTACATCTACCTCCACCCTACCCCCCTCTCTCTTGCTCTACTTCCCTCTTTCTCTGTCTCCTCAACACTGTACGACGCTCTCTCTCTCCACCTCCATCTCTCTCTATATACAGAAGACAGACACAAAGAGCTGGAGTAACTCAGCGGGACAGGCAGCATCTCTGGAGAGAAGGAAAGGGTGACGTTTCGGGTCGAGACCCTTCTTCTGACTTCAGTGTCCATCTTTGGATTAAGCCAAAGGTGTCTCTGCGCCCCTCTGTCTCTCTGCGCCCCCCTCTCTCTCTCCCCCTCTCTTTGCCCCTCTCTCTGTCGCCGTCTCTGTCTCCCCCTCTCTCCCCGTCTCTCTCCCTCTCTCTCTCTCTCTCTCTCTCTCTGTAAATGTATTGCATGTGACATGTATTTGATCTCCACTAAAGCGGTTGTAATTGTGGCTTCCTAATGCAGGGCCTTGCTATGAACATACTGTAAGGTTTGCTTGCTAGCTTCACTTCCCTTTTTGATATGAGCTGCGCCAGTTAGTGTGCACTTTGCTGTTTGCTCTGTGGCTCCAAGCAGCGTTGGTCGCTATTACACACAAGTGTGTGCATTTGAATAAAGATCACATATTTGTCTACCAACAAGTTGAGCCCAAGGGCCTGTTTCTGTGCTGTACCACTCTATTATAATGAGAAACTTGCACCAAGAAAGTGTGTTTTCATTGCTGCTAAAACAGTGGAGCCCATTTTATTTGTTAGATTTGTAAACCATTGGTCCATTTAGTCATTGTCCTACAGCTTGGAAACAGGCCATTCAGCCCAACTTCCCCGACGTGTCCCATCTACACTAGTCCCACTTACCAGTGTTTGGCCCATATCCCTTTAAACCTGTCCTATCCATGTACCTGTCTAAATGTTTCTTAAACATTGCGATGGTATGTGCCTCAGCTACCCCCTCCGGCAGCTCATTCCATAGACTCACCACCCTTTGTGTAGAAAAAGTTGCCCTTCAGATTCCAATTAAATCTTTCCCCCCATTCACCTTAAACCCATGTCCCTCTGGTTTTTGATTCCCCTACTCTGGGCAAGAGACGCTGTGAGTCTATTTTACTGGTCGTACTTTTGGTTTATTATTTAGATCAAGTGCCGGCATAATAACCTTAGCCTGTTTTATAGAGTGTTGCCCATTTAAGATTGAACTACAAGCCCCACAATACCATGACATACAATGGTCACCTTTACTTCCTACAGTCATCGCACAAGCGTCGAGCAACAGGGTGACCGTGTTACCGCTAGTAATTCATGACTGGTCACAGCGTGCAGCTGTTTCCTGCAAGTGAACATGTTTGATGGATGCAGTGCAAAGTCCTTTATCCTTGCTCTCCACCCTGTGCCCGAGATGTGAAAGCTTTTCCACAATTGAAAATCGAACCAACAAAGGCTTTCTAAGAGTGCAAGTTCAATAGACAATAGGTGCAGGAGTAGGCCACTCGGCCCTTCGAGCCAGCACCGCCATTCAATGTGATCACGGCTGATCATCCCCAATCAGTACCCCGTTCCTTCCTTCTCCCCATATCCCCTGACTCCGCTATTTTTAAGAGCCCTATCTAGCTCTCTCTTGAAAGCATCCAGAGAACCGGCCTCCACCGCCCTCTGAGGCAGAGAATTCCACAGACTCACCACTCTCTGTCAGAAAAAGTGTTTCCTCATCTCCGTTCTAAATGGACTACTCCTTATTCTTAAACTGTGGCCCCCAACATCGGGAACATGTTTCCTGCGTCTAGCGTGTCCAAGCCCTTAACAATCTTGTATGTTTCAATGAGATTCCCTCTCATCCTTCTAAACTCCAGAGTGTACAAGCCCAGCCGCTCCAATCTCTCAGCATATGACAGTCCCGCCATCCCGGGAATTAACCCTGTAAACCTACGCTGCACTCCCTCAATAGCAAGAATGTCCTTCATCAAATTTTGAAGTATATTGCCCCACCGCGCAGTTAATTTAACGTTTGGTTCCTTCTCATTCACCGTGCTATTCGTGCTAAGGGTCGTGCTCTTGAGAATGTAATTCTTGCCAACACCCCTTCAAGGAATTACTGCCGGTGATGAATGAAACAGGGCGGCAGGTTGAACAGGTTTGGATCATTTTCCCGTCAATATTAAGGTAGTTGGAAGTTTTCGTCTTTAGCTTTGGAGATACAGCATCGAAACAGGCCTTCGGCCCACCGAGTCCACGCTGACCAGCGATCACCAGTGGCGCGAGATCCATCCTACACACTGTGCACAATGTGCAGAAGCCAATTCACCTAAACACCCGTACATCTTTGGAATGTGGGGGGGAAACCAGAGCATCCGGAGGAAACTCATGCGATCACAAGAAGAACGTGCAAACTCCACACAGGCAGTACCCAAGGTCAGGAGCAGGGTGAGGCAGCGACTCCACCAGTTGCACCATTTAATCAGCACCTGCATTTTTTCATTAGTAATTTTGAAAGTGCAATCCCTTAAGGGTTATAAGCGATAGGTGCAGAATTAGGCCATTTGGCCCATCAAGTCTACTCCGCCATTCAATCGTGGCTGATCTATCTCTCCCTCCTAAACCCATTCTCCTGCCTTCTCCCCATAACTCCTGACACATGCACTAATCAAGAATCTGTCTGTCTCTGCCTTAAAAATATCCATTGACTTGGCCTCAATAGCGGTCTGTGGCAATGAATTCCACAGATTCACCACCCCCTGACTAAAGAAATCATCTCCTTCCTAAAGGAATGTCCTTTAATTCTCAGGCTATGGTCTCTGGTGTTAGACTCTCCCACTAGTGGAAACATCCTCTCCACATCCACTCTACATCCACTCTATGCAGGCATTTCACTGTTCACTTAGTCTTTGTCCTTTTCTGCGGATGGTATTTAAAAAATATATATATACGTTCATGACGATAAAGACAGCAAGAAAAGGTTGGTCAAGGGCCAAGCTATTTGTTATGGATATGCGTTCCAAGATATTTTAAAATTAAATAGAATGAAAGTGCTTTTGGGTGTTCGATATTGCATGATCTTGACATGAGCTTGTTAAATCATGATGTACATTCCTAAAGTTTTACTGCTTATTCAGAACTGAATGTTCTATCCCCCTGGTCTGCATTAACCAGACCTCCCGGTGGCTCAGCACTTCAACTCCCCCTCCCATTCCGTATCCGACCTCTCGGTCCTGGGCCTCTTCCACGGCCAGAGTGAGCAACACCGCAAGTTGGAGGAACAGCACCTCATATTCCGCTTGGGGAGTCTGCATCCTTTGGGCTTGAACGTTGAATTTTCTCAATTCTGTTAACCCTTGCTGTCTCCTCCCCTTCCCACCTCTCCCTCAGCCCTCGGGCCCTGACATTCCCTCTCTCTCTATCTCCCTGCCCCACCCTAGTCGCACCAGCTTCTCACCACAAACACCACAAACAGCTTACAATGGCTTGTTCCCTTTATCATTGATACTTTTTTGCATATCTTTCATTCATTGTTCTTTATCTCTCCACATCACCGTCTATATCTCTCGTTTCCCTGATCCCTGACCAGTCTGAAGAAGGGTCTCGACCCAAAACGTCGCCCATCTCCTTCGTTCCTTAGATGCTGCTGCACCCGCTGAGTTTCTCCAGCCTTTTGTGTACCCTCGATTCTCCAGCATCTGCAGTTCCTTCTTTAACACGTTCTATCCCCCTATCTATGTGCTTCCATTCATTACATTACCCTGCGGACTGACCAAATCTTGTTTGATTTCTAAAGCTTTTCCCTGTTTAGTCATCGGAAAAGTAGGCAAAGTGGGTACACGTGACAATACACTAAACTAATCTGAACTGAGCTGAACTAGCACTTGGTTGCTGCCTTTTAAAACATATTTTCATTGTACATGGTAAAGCACGGGTGTGTTTAGAGCATTGTAGTTTGGATGGGAGACTGAAGGTGCATAGATGCAGCTGCACCCGCTGAGTTTCTCCAGCACTTTTGTCTACCAACTACATATTTTAACTTGTTGCGGGGTGATTGTTAAATATTAATTATTGCATACTTCTAATTTAAAGTGATTTGTCATCTGCAAAAAAATTATTTTATGATGCCATCTCACTCTATTGGTGATCATCACTTGAATATAATTATGGGCGCAGCGGTAGAGTTGCTGCCTCACAGCGCCAGAGACCCGGGGAAGATCCTGACCACGGGTGCTGTCCGTACGGAGTTTGTACGTTCTCCCCGTGAACCGCGTGGGTTTTCTCCGAGATCTCAGGTTTCCTCCCACACTCCAAAGACGTACAGGTTTGTAGGTTAATTGGCTTGATATAAGTGTATAAACTGTCCCTTGGGTGTGTGGAGGGTAGTGTTAGTGTGTGGGATTGCTGGTTTGTGCAGACACGGTGGGCTGAAGGGCCTGTTTCCGCGCTATATCTCTAAACTAAACTAAATAGTGGTGAATCTGTGGAATTCTCTGCCACAGAAGGTAGTTGAGGCCAGTTCGTTGGCCATATTTAAGAGGGAGTTGGATGTGGCCCTTGTGGCTGAAGGGATCAGGGGGTATGGAGAGAAGGCAGGTACAGGATACTGAGTTGGATGATCAGCCATGATCATATTGAATGGCGGTGCAGGCTGGAAGGGCCGAATGACCTGCTCCTGCACCTAATTTCTATGTTTCTAAACTAATTAAACTTGTAGATTCCTGGATAGAAATAAGGGAGAAATGAACCCGATGATTATTGGCTGATATAAATGAGACCAATTATAAAAACGATTGAAACTTGCATTT
Organism: Okamejei kenojei; assembly: GCA_035221665.1. Taxonomy (NCBI): domain Eukaryota; kingdom Metazoa; phylum Chordata; class Chondrichthyes; order Rajiformes; family Rajidae; genus Okamejei; species Okamejei kenojei. The sequence continues at coordinate 52,074,181 of CM069146.1, read as the reverse complement.
ACACTCTCATTATTGCCATTGAAAGATTTCTTGCGTGGTAGGTAGTCTTTCTCTTTAAAGACACTGTTTGTAATCTTCTACTTAGTTTCAGAATGCTCCATTTTCTCTTGGGTAGCTATTTTCAACAGTGATCTTTAGACATCATACTAAAGGAAGAAAGGTCTTGACCCGAAACGTCACCTATTTCCTTCTCTCCATAGATGCTGCCTCACTCGCTGAGTTTCTCCAGCATTTGTGTCCACATACTAATGGCTGACAATGTTCCAGCACATTGCTGACGGGAAAGCTAACGTTTCACTGAACAGAGAATCCCTCCTGCGTTCAATCCTCAGTCTTTAAAGTCAGTGAATTGTTATAATCAAGAGAGAGAGAGTCAAGAGAGTTTTATTGTCATGTGTCCCAGATAGAACTATGAAATTCTCACTTGCAGCAGCACAACAGAATATGTAAACAATATAATAAACGAGAGAGAGATAAAAAGTTCAGAGTGTGTGTGCATACATGCACATGCTCATAAACGCACACAGACAGACAGACAGACACACACACACATGCTATCTCAACGTTTGGGGAGTTAGGGGCGTCACTGTGGCGCAGCGGTAGAGTTGCTGCCTCACAGCGCCAGAGACCCAGGTTTGATCCTGACTATGGGTGCTGTCTGTCTGAGAAAGCTAATGGCATGTTGTCCTTCATTCAAGAAGAGTTGAGTATAGGAGCAAAGAGGACCTTCTGCAGTTGTACAGGGCCCTAGTGATACCACACCTGGAGTATTGTGTGCAGTTTTGGTCTCCAAATTTGAGGAAGGACATTCTTGTTATTGAGGGAGTGCAGCGTAGATTCACGAGGTTAATTCCCAGGATGGCGGGACTGTCGTATGTTGAAAGAATGGAGTGGCTGTGCTTGTATACTCTGGAGTTTAGAAGGATGAGAGGGAGTCTTATTGAAACATAAGGGATTGGACACACTAGAGGCAGGAAACATGTTCACAATGTTGGGCGAGTCCAGAACCAGGGGCCACAGTTTTAGAACATGGGGTAGGCCATTTAGAACGGAGATGAGGAAAAACTTTTTCACTCAAGAGTTGTGAATCTGTGGAATTCCCTGCCTCAGAAGGTGGTGGAGGCTGATTCTCTGGATGTATTCAAGCCAGAGTTAGATAGAGCTCTTAAAGATAGCGGAGTCAAGGGATATGGAGAGAAGGCAGGAACGGGGTACTGAATGTGGATGATCATCCATGACCACAGTTGGCTCGATGGGCCGAATGGCCTACTCCTGCGCCTATTGTCTATTGTACGGAGTTTGTACTTTCTCCCTGTGACTGCACGGCCTTTCTCCGGGAGTTCCGGTTTCCTCCCACACTCTAAAGCCATACTAGTTTGTAGGTTAATTGGCTTTGGTTCAGATTGGTATTTTGTTGGTTCGCATGCTTGATCAATGGTGTTTTATCATTAATGTTTTATTATTATTAATGTTTAGTGTTTTCTGAGTCATTCGTAACTGTCACTATGTCATGTTGTTACTTGTGGGCGGAGCACCAAGGCAAATTCCTTGTATGTGAATACTTGGCCAATAAACTTACTTACTTGTAATAGGTCCCTAGTGTGTGGGATAGAGTTGGTGTACGGGGGATCGCTGGTCGGCACGGACTCAGTGGGCTGAGGGATCTGTTTATGCACTCTATCACTAAGCCATGACTAACGTAAATAACTGCTATCTCCCTTCTAAGACATTATACATTTTTAGATCAAGCTGAGAAAATGATGGAGAGAGGCTATGACATTGATACTACATAAATAGACTGCTGACATTTATCAAAAGTCACACATGAATAATTTGAACCAAATTTTTATAAACGAGTGTTAAGCAACTTTGCTAGTTGGAGAAATACTACAATAACATTTTAATTTAGTTGTGTAAGTTCTACTTTTCATTTCCTCTCTTGGCCTGATCCCCATTTTCACAATTTTTAAACAGATTTTGAACATCGAGTAACATTTAAAATCTGTAGAAAATCTGCAGGTGCTGGTTTATACCGAAGATAGACACAAAGTGCTGGAGTAACTCAGCGGATCAGGCTGAGATCTCTGGAGAAAAGTCTGAAGATGGGACCCAAACTAAACCACCAGTCTGAAGAAGGGTTCCGACCCGAAACATCACCCATCCTTTTTCTCCAGAGATGCTGCCTGACCCGCTGAGTTACTCCAGCGTTGTGTGTCTATCTTCAACATTTAAAATCTGTTTCATTCTGGAACTGATCTGCATGTATGACATGTGTTGGAACGAACTGCAGATGCTGGTTTAAATTGAAGATAGACATAAAATGCTGGAGTAACTCAGCGGGTCAGGCAGCATCTCTGGAGAAAGGGAATAGGTGACGTTTTGGATCGAGACCCTTCTTCAGACTGAGTCTCGACCCGAAACGTCACTTATTGCTTTTCTCCAAAGATGCTGTCTGTCCCGCTGAGTTACTCCAGCGCTTTGTGTCTATCTTCAATATTTGAAATATGATACGATAGATTTTTTTTCCCAGAAGGGAAATGGTCTGCGAACAGTCATAAAACACAACAAGATACACAATACATGAAGTGCAACGAGGGGGGGGAGGGGGAGTCAGTCTACCCCACGACAGAAGGGGGAGGAGTTGTACAGTTTGATAGCCACAGGGAAGAAGGATCTCCTGTGGCGTTCTGTGCTGCATCTTGGTGGGACCAGTCTGTTGCTGAAGGTGCTCCACAGGTTGACCAGTGTGTCATGGAGGGGGTGAGCTGTATTGTCCCGGATGCTCTGCAGTTTGAGGAGCATCCTCCCCTCCAAGACCACCCCCCATGAATCCAATAAAATCAGTTTCTTTCTGGGACTGATGTGCATTTGTGACATTCTGACTCTGCCTAAAGTCCAGCTGAAGGCAGATTCTAAGGGACTAATCAACAGAATGAATGTTGGAATTTGATCTGCTTACATAGAAATGACTAAGTCCATCAGCAATATCAGACGTTCATGGAGCAGTCATCCCACAATTATCACGTTATCACGGCTGCATTAATCTGCGTTTCATCGAGTAGGAATTTTCTTTCAGTGAACCATTTGACATTTCCTTGATCATCATCCCCTTCGATCTGTCGTTTTCACACCTCACCCTTGCATATCTCTGTGTCACCCTGTCCCCCTGACTCTGGAAAGGTCCTGATCCGAAACGCCACCCACTCCTCTCCAGAGGTGCTGCCTGTCCCGCTGAGTTACTCCAGCTTTTTGTGTCTATCTTCAGTCACAGTGACGCAGCAGCAGAGTTGCTGCCTCACAGCGAATGCAGCGCCGGAGACCCGGTTCCAATCCCGATTACGGGCGCTGTCTGTACGGAGTTTGCACGTTCTCCCCGTGACCTGCGTGGGTTTTCTCCGAGATCTTCAGTTTCCTCCCACACTCCAAAGGCGTACAGGTTTGTAGGTTAATTGGCTTGGTGTAAATGTAAAATTGTCCCTAGTGTGTATGTGTAGGGTAGTGTTAATGTGCGGGAAACGCTGGTCGGCACGGACCCGGTGGGCCGAAGGGCCTGTTTCCACGCTCTATCCCTAGAACTAAAACTAAAACTAAGAACTTCATTGCTGGCCAACACTGAATTGTTTTATTGTTCTTCCTTGCAGAGAGAAGACACAGTACGTCAAGCAAACCGCCTGTAACTTCTCCGACTTCTGCGTACTCGTATTCTTCCGCGCTCTCCAAAAGCAGAGGTGGCAGCGACTGTGGGAGTGGCCGCTCGTCCGTCGGCACCTGCCCTTCGTCCAGCTCGAAGATACAAAAATCCCCCAAAGATAAACTCCACATCAGCAGCATGAACAGACCCTTCTACATGGTTCATCATGGAAGGATGCACCACGATAAAAGGTTAGCCCGCCCTCTTCTCTCTCTCCCTGCCTGTTCTACACATTACTCCTGCATTGTTTTCCTACATCTTATTCAGATACTTATTAACTCAAAGCTTCAAGCTTAAGTACTTGCATCCTTTATGGCGAAGGTTTGTTTGATGTCACGTGTGCAGAGATACAGTGAGACGCTTGTTCAGCACGATCATACCATACATGTACAATAGGTGGGGTCAGCAGAGGTCCTGCCTCCCTGCGCCAGAGACCCAGGTTCCATCCTGACTACGGGTGCTGTCTGTACGGAGTTTGTACGTTCTCCCCGTAACTGATCACCGGTTTCCTCAAGTATTCCAAAGAAGTACAGTTTTGTAGGTTAATTGGCTTCAGTAAAAATTGCAAATGGTCCCTGGAGGGTAGGATAGTGCTATTGTACGGGACCGCTGGTCAAAGTAGACTCGGTGGGTTGAAGGACCTGTTTCCACACTAAACTGAACCAAGTCAGAGTCATACAGTATGAAACACTGAAAATAGGTGCAGGAGGAGGACATTTGGCCCTTCGAGCCAGCACCGCCATTCATTGTTATCATGGCTGTTCATCCACAATCAGTAACCCGTGCCTGTGTTCTCCCCATATCCCTTGATTCCGCTAGCCCCTGGATCTAATTCGCTTTTAAATTCATCCAGTGAATTGGCCTCAACTGCCTTCTGTGCCAGAGAATTCCACAAATTCACAAGTCTCTGGGTGAAAACATTTTTTCTCATCTCAGTTTTAAATGGCCTCCCCCTTTATTCTTAGACTGTGGCCCCTGGTTCTGGACTCCCCCAACATTGGGAACATTTTACCTGCATCTAGCTTGTCCAGTCCTTCTATAATTGTATACGTTTCGATAAGATCCCCCCTCATCCTTCTAAATTCCAGTGAATACAAGCCCAGTCTTTCCAATCTTTCCTAGTATGACAGTCCCGCCATTAACTTGTGATCCTACACTGTACTGCGTCAATAGCAAGGATGTCCTTCCTCAAATTAGGAGACGACAACTGCACACAATATTCCAGATGTGGTCTCACCAGGGCCCTGTACAACTGCAGAAGGACCTCTTTACTCCTATACTCAAATCTTCTCGTTATGAAGGCCGACATGCCATTAGCTTTCTTCACTGCCTGAATCATCTCTTCTGGTAGCTCGTTCCATACACCCACCGCCTCTTCTGGATGAGCATCTTCTGGAACATCGTGCAGCATGCTGTGCACATTTTTAAGGCAGAGATAGATAGATAGTCATTGGCCATGAGGTGGAGGCAGGAGATTGGGGTTGAGCGGGGGGGAGAGAGAGAGAGAGAGAGATCAGCCACCATTGAATGGCAGAGTAGACTCGATGGGCCAAATGGCCTAATTCTGCTCCTATAACTTTTAACCATGAGTCACCAGGTTCTGACATCATCTGACAACTCCTAAGTTTGTGAAAAATGTAATCTTGGCTCAAGGAGACATTCAATTTTAATATCGCACTTGACTGTGAGTTCACTAGTTATAGGAGTAGAATTAGGCCATTTGGCCCATCGAGTCCACTCCGCCATTCAATCATGGCTGATCTCTGCCTCCTAATCCCATTTTCCTGCCTTCTCCCCATCGCCCTTGACACCAGTTCTAATCAAGAATGTGTCCGTCTCTGCCTTAAAAATATCCACTGACTTGGCCTCCACAGCCCTCTGTGGCAATGAGTTCCACAGATTAACTACCCTCGGAATAAAGAAGTTCCTCCTCACCTCCTTTCGAAAAGTGCCCCCTTTAATTCTGAGGCTCTGACCTCTGGTCCTAGACTCTTCCACCAGTGGAAACATCCTCTCCACATCCACTCTATCTATGCCTTTCATTATTCTGTAAGTTTCAATGAGGTCCCCCCTCAGCCTTCTAAACTCCAGCGAGTAGAGGCCCAGTGCTGCCAAACGCTCATCATATGCTAACCCACTCATTCCTGGAATCGTTCTTGTAAACCTCCTCGGGACCCTCTCCAGAACCAACACATCCTTCCTCGGATATGGGGCCCATATTTGCTCACGGTACTCCAAATGCGACCTGACCAGCGCCTTGTAGAGCCTCCGCCCCAGCCGTTCACAAACCTGTTATGCTTGGAATTTGATGATTCCATTTGGTACACATGGCAACCAAATGCTCTTGCCTCCCTCGACCTGACTTAGGTTCTGGTGTCCTGGCAGGACTGGATCGATGAAGTAGGTGTTCTCCTTTGCCTTCTCATAGTTACTGCAGATTGCAATCATCAATCAATTATCAGATTGCAACATTACTTGTCCTCCCCTGGCGACCAGCGTCCGCAGAAGGCCTCCAGAGTCCCGTGGACACCGCGTGTTCCCTCTCCAGGGACGCGCGGGCCCGGAGTTGGGCAGGGAGTTGGCCCGGGCAGAGCCCTTGACTGCCCACTGACAGGACCTGTGAATGGCTATCTTGGCCAGGCCCAGCGGCAAACCAAAAAAAGGAGATCGCCTTGATTGTATTAATGCAAAGTCTATCTGATCTTTAGGCTTCAGAGAGAAAGCGTGGGAGTAGAGAGAGATAGATTCTTGATTGGTACGGGTGTCAGGGGCTAGGGCGAGAAGGCAGGAGAATGGGAGATAGACACAAAATGCCAGAGTAACTCAGTGGGTCAGGCAGCATCTCTGGAGAGAAGGAATGGGTGACATTTCGGTTGAAACCCTTCTTCAGACTGATGTCAGGGGAGAGGGAGATACATAGATAAGGAAGTGTAAGGTGTGAAAATAGGACAAAGGGAATGGAAATCAAGGACTAGATCAATGTTAGCTGGGAGAGGCTAACAACAAAAGAAACAGATAAAATGTAGTCAGAGACAGTAAGACTGGTCAGAGAACTGGGAAGGGGAGGGATGGAGGGAGAGGGAAAGCAAGGGTTACTGGAAGTTCGAGAAGTCGATGTTTATAGGTAGGAGAGAGAGATCAGACATAATTGAATTGCGAAGTAGATGATGGGCCGAATGGCCTGATTCTGCACCTATCACTTATGAAACGGGTCCTCCGACCAACATGCCCCATCCACCTGTCCGCGTTTGGCCTATAAAACCTGTCCTGTCCACCATGTACCTGTCTAAATGTTTCTTTAAAGGTTTGGCAATAGTGCCTACAAACAATGCAGTTTATTAAACTAAATTAAACTGAAGACCAAGGATACAAAATATGCTGCTTGCCAGTGTTTCTCAAGTGAAAACCATTCTATTCTACAGCATGTCGTCACTGGTGAAAGCAGAGAAGGTGCATCCTAATGTGAAGGTGGATGGCTCATTGTTGAAAGTCATGCCTGTGCCCATTAATTCCACTACTGTGAGTGCTTCATTAAAGACTGGCCTTAATAATCCTGCAATACCAAAGGCACCCCTGTCCTCCGTCGGCCAGATACCCAATGGTAAGAATCTTCTGTCGGCTCCGTCGTCCGCGGAGAAGAAACTTGAAGACCGTAAAAACACCAAGAAGCCCTCTTCCCACAAGCGCTTGTCAGGTGAGTCTTGAGTAGATGTGTGGAGCCTCCGTAACGTTGGTCGTTTAAACCATGTTTGAATGCAAATCTTCTCTGGAGGCAACAGGCAATCTGCTGGGGGAGCTCGGTGGGAGGGTGGGGGAAAGGAGTTGCAACCATCTTGTCGCTACGCTGCATCAGTCCTTTAGTTTAGAGATGCAGCGTGGAAACAGGCCCTTCAGCGCCAACCAGCGATACACACACACACGCGCACACGCACGACAATTCACATTTATACCAAGCCGATTAACCTACAAACCCGCACGTCTTTGGAGTGTGGGAGAAAACCGAAGATCTCGGAGAAAACCCACGCAGGTCACGGGGAGAACGTACAAACTCTCTGCAGACAGCACCCGTAGTCGGGACCGAACCCGGGTCTCTGCCGCTGTGAGGCAACAACTCTACCGCTGCACCCCTCCTGATTGTTCCTCTAGTTTTAACCATCTGCAAGTCACTTGTGTCTCCAATCCTTTTAAGGCACATGACAATAGACAATAGGTGCAGGAGCAGGCCATTCAGCCCTTCGGGCCAGCTCCGCCATTCAATGTGATCATGGCTGATCATCCCCAATCAGTACCTCGTTCCTGCCTTCTCCCCATATCCCCTGACTCCGCTATCATTAAGAGCCATATCTAGCTCTCTCTTGAAAGTCTCCGTTCTAAATGGCTTACCCCTTATCTTTGAACTGTGGCCTCTGGTTCTGGACTCCCCCAACATCGGGAACATGTTTCCTGCCTCTAGCGTGTCCAAACCCTTAATAATCTTATATGTTTCAATGAGATGCCCTCTCATCCTTCTAAACTCCAGGGTGTACAAGCCCAGCCGCTCCATTCTCTCAGCATATGACAGTCCCGCCATCCTGGGAATTAACCTTGTAAACCTACGCTGCACTCCCGCAATAGCAAGCTGGTGCAGTAGTTGATTCACTGGGGTAGAACCCCGAGTTTGAGATTATTGGCCCGGATTTACAAATTCCCAACATGTCGGTGTCGAGGGAATTGGAATTTGAACAACTTCTTCAGCTCAAATTGGGAGGGGTTTTTTTTTGCTGGAGTGAAACTTGTCCAGATGGTAAACATGTACTGAACAGGGCCGAGCCCTTCACCCCACAATGTCCATGCTGAACATGATGCCAAGACCACGTCTTATCTACACACGCATGATCTATGTCCCTCCATTCCCTGTATCTCTATCAGCTTCAACCACCAGCCCTGGCAGCTCGTTCAGGCATAAACGTAAAGAGTTGCCTTGCACATCTCATTTCAACTTTGCCCCTCCCACCTTAAGCTGAGTTGAGTCACAAATGTTCGTGCCAAAATTAAACATTGGGTGCCTAATTTTCAGCACGATTTTGACACTCTTTCCGTGAAGCCGAAATGGTAATTGGGAAGGATATTTTGTACGGTGAGTTTAATGTTTTCCATTGCTTTGCAGAAAGGGAGTTTGACCCAAACAGACATTGTGGTGTTGTCGATCTTGAATCCAAGAAACCATGTACAAGATCTCTGACATGCAAGGTGGGTTAACGTGGAGCTTTCTATTCTCATAATGGCGCCTCGCATACGTTTAGAGATACAGCATGGGCACTTAGAACGGGTGTCAAGGGTTGTGGGGAGAAGGCAGGAGAATGGGGTTGAGGGGGAAAGAAAGATGAACTGCGATTGAATGGCGGAGTAGTCTTGATGGGACGAATGGCCTTATGCTACCCCTTAGGTTGTGGGCATGGAAACAAGACCTTTGACCCACCGAGTCCTCGCTGACCCAACATCAATCAAGGGTTCGATGGCCTAAAGGGTCTGTCCCATGTTCACGACCTAATTCACGACCTCTGCCGAGTTTGCCCTTGACTCATACTCGCAGCATGGTCGCGTTTTTCTAGAGTGATGGAAAATGTCCACGAGTGAAAAAGGTGGTGAATTACGTTGTGAAAGTGGGACAGGCCCTTAATTCTGCTCCGATTACGTACGTGCAAACACACAGTTCAATTGTTTCCTTGTGTACAGTACAGTATTTACATACTCAGACACATCTCTGATAAGCAAGCGCACAGAAATAGTGCACTGAGCCTGCATGCAAGACGGTTGTTGGGAAGAAGCTGTTCCTGAGCCTGGTCGGTACAGTTTTCAGAGTTGCCGATGGCAGGGGTGAACTGAGAGCGCGGCCAGGGTAGTGTGGGTCTCTGCTGATGCTGGCTGCCTCTACGAGGCAGGGATTCCTAGTTGGTCCCTTCGATGGTGGCGAGATCAGTACACGTGATGGGCCGGGCATTTAGTCATCTCCTTCGTTCCTGGGCGTTCGAGTCACTGAACCAGCCCGAGATGCAACCAGCCAGTATGCCCTCTACTGTACACCTGTAGAAATTCAAGAGAGATCGACACAGAGTGCTGGAGTAATTCAGCGGGTCAGGTAGCATCTCTGGAGAACATGGATAGGTGACATTTCGGGTCAGGACCCTTCTTCAGGCTGACTTGACCAGAAACATCACCTATCCATGTTCTCCAGAGATGCTGCCTGTCCCGACTGTGTTACTCCACCATTCTGTGCCTATCTTTGGTATAAATCAGCATCTGCAGTTCCTTTTACCATCACAGGCAACTAAACTATCCTACCGAGAACGATAGAGCAGTCCTGAACTGCTATCTACCTCATTGGAGACCCTCGGACTATCTTTGATCGGACTTCACTGGCTTTATCTTGTACTAAGCGTTATTCACAATATTCCCTTTATCATGTGTCTGTACATTGTAAACGGCTCGATTGTAATCATGGATTGTCGTTCTGCTGGCTGGTTAGCACGCAACACAATCCTTTCACTGTACCTCGGTACACGTGACAATAAACTGAACTAAACTAATACTTTTTATTATGCTAGAGGTTCAAGAGAGCATTTGACAACATACCAAGTTTAGTGTAGATACAGCGCAGAAACAGGCCCTTCGGTTCAGCGATCCCCGCATTTTTACACTATCCTACACACATTGGGGATAATTTACATTTATACCAAGCCAATTAACCTATAAACCAATACGTCTTTGGAGTGTGGGAGGAAACCGAAGATCTCGTAGAAAGCCCAAGCGGTCACGGGGAGAACGTACAAACTCCGTACAGACAGCACCCGTAGTCAGGATCGAACCCAGGTCTCAATAGACAATAGGTGCAGGAGTAGGCCACGCGGCCCTTCGAGACAGCACCGCCATTCACTGTGGTCATGGCTGATCATCCACAATCAGTACCCCGTTCCTGCCTTCTCCCCATATCCCCTGACTCCGCTATCTTTAAGAGCTCTCTCTAACTCTCTCTTGAAAGCATCCAGTGAATTGGCCTCCACTGCCTTCTGAGGCAGAGAATTCCACAGATTCACAACTCTCTGGGTGGAAAAGGTTTTCCTCATCTCCGTCCTAAATTTCTTGAACTGCGGCCCCTGGTCCTGGACTCCCCCAACATGGGGAAGATGTTTCCTGCCTCTAGCAGGTCGCTGGTGCTGTCAGGCAGCAACTCTACCGCTGTGCCATCGAATCTTCTAATGGAGGAGCTGTTGGATTAGACAATGGAAATGTTAAGTTTGTGATGAAAATGTTAAAAAAAAGACTGTATTTGAGATTGATATTTGCGTCTTTCCTCCTGGAACCATTCAGACACATTCCTTAAGCCATCGGAGATCAGTACTGGGTCGCAGGAAACACTTTGACCTGTTATTGGCGGAGCACAAGAATAAACCCAGGGAAAAAGAATTGCATCGAATCTCCGATCATCACCACCAGACACCCCTTCTCAGGGAACTGCATCCCTCGCCATCGAAAGCTTCTCCGGAATTGCACCTGAATTCCCATGGAAACGCTGCATCGGATGTAAAACAAATGGTGTCTGGCAAAACCAAATTTTACAATTCAAGTCTTCCAAGGTAGGTGGAGTTCATGCAGGTGTGATGCGACCGTTACAAAAAAAAACACAAACTAGAAGGAGTAAAAGTGTGGATTAGAGAGTGCTGGGGTAACTCAGCGGGTCAGGCAGCATCACTGGGTAACGTTCTGGGTCGGGACCCTTCTTCAGATTCTGAACACGAAGTGCTGGAGTATTTCTAAGGAAGAGATGGACAAATTCGCGATTAGAACGGGTGTCGAGGGTTATGGGGAGGAGGCAGGAAAATGGGATTCGGAGGCAGAGATCAGCCATGATTGAATGGCGGAGTAGACTCGATGGGCCGAATGGCCTGATTCTACTCCCATAAACTTGTGAACTCAGCAGGTTATGCATCCTCTCTGGAGAACATGGATCGGTGACGTTGGAGGTTGAGACTCTTCTTCAGACTCTGTTCAGGCCCATGATTAGTACGGGTGCCAGGGATTACGGGGAGAAGGCAGGAGAATGGGGTTGGGAACAATGGATAGATCAGCCATGTTTGAATGGCAGCGTAGACCTGATGGGCCGAATGGCCTAATTTGGCTCCTCCTATCCCTTGTGAAAACCTGTGAAATCTCACCTACCCATTTTCTCCAGAGATGTTGCCTGAACTGCCGAGTGACTCCAGCACTTTGTGTCTTCTTTTTTTATGAACCAGCATCTGCAGTTCCTTGTTTCTATTACTGGAGAACGTTATAGTGTTTTGTGAAAAATGATTTGGGCAAACAAAAACTGATGTGAAGGAGCAAACACACTATTTATATAATAATGTTGTTTCCTGATGCATCCTTTGCTGCTTATTGTACAGTTCAAAATGATCAATTCATAGATTCAAGTGCAGTCAGATCTGTTCACAGAACAAGTATGAAATGTCAAATGTCTAATTATATTGCTACCAGTTTACATGTACCACAACTTGTAACATTGTGTACACTAACTGGCAGGACTATTTAATAGCTATTTTCAAAATTTTCAGGACTGTGTAGGAAAGAGCTGCAAATGCTGGTTTAAATCGAAGCTAGATCACAAAATGATGGAGTAACTCAGCGGGACAGGCAGCATTTCTGGAGAGACGGAAATATGTGGCGTTTCGGGGCGAGACCCTTCTTCGGACAGTATTTCATAAGGAGGTCCATAGATGGCTATGGTAGTCACATTCGGCGCTTTTTTTTAATGTGGATCAGTAGTTTTAATTAATTTATAAAAAACAGTAATGAAAGTGCACAATTGCTGGTTTACAAAAAAAAAGACACAAAGTGCTGGAGTAACTCATTGGGTCAGGCAGCATCTCTGGAGCTGTGACGTTTTGCGTTTCAACCCTTCTCGAGACTGAACGATAGAAGTGGGGAGGGGGGGTGGGGACATGGAGACGAGAGAAAGCCAGAACTAATCAGGGTGGGCAACAGATGACCTAAGGAAGGGCGTAGTCCACAATGGGCCATTATAGTAGTGGCCCTGATTAGTTCTGGGCTTTTCCCGCCTCCATTTCCCACCCCCCCCCCCCCCCCCATCATCTTCCTGCCCCTCTCTTTCAGTCTTAAGAAGAATCCAAACTCAAAGTACCACCTATTCCTTTTCTCCAGAGATGCTGCCTGACTGCTGAGATACTCCAGCATTTTGTGTCATCCTTGTCTGTGGTGTAAACCAGCATCTGCGGTTACTTCCAACACAGGTGCTCTGGGGAACGTGGATAGGTGATGTTTTGGCTCGGGATGCTTCATCAGACAATGCATACCGCACAGAGTGGCTTAAAAGTTGAGGTTTGGCATTGCGTGGGGCTCCTTTTACAAGCCGTTCCTGATGTGAAGCAACTTTGTCACTGCTGATGTACACGATACGATAGAACTTTGTTTATCCCAGGAGGGAAATTGGTCTGCCAACAATCGTGAAAACACAACAAGAGACCTGAAACATGAAGTGACGAGTGGAATGTCCAGGATCGGGGGGATGTGCAAAGATTGGAGAGGTGGAAGGGGGGAGGTTTACCCCACGACAGAAGGGGGGGGTGTTGCACAGTTTGATCGCCGCAGGGGAGAAAGGATCTCTGTGCTGCCAGTTTGCTTGATGTGTATTTGCTGCAAGATGTTGTGCCCTTCCACACGCCAACAAATATTCATTTCCTTTCGAAGGCCGGCCACTTGTACGTTACAGCACAGTGGCAACACCGTCGGTGATACTGCATCGGTACACGAACTGCACGCCTCACTTGCCGCACCGGACTCTGCATCCAGGTTGTCTAGCGATGAGGGGGAATGTGAGGAGAAAGAGGAGCTGGCAGAAAAGCTCGACTGCCATTATTCTGGACAACACCCTCGACCGGCTGCTGTAAGTTGGAAATGGGAACAGGGATTTAAAAAAAAAAATATCAGCACTCTCAGTTTTTCAGGCTTTTATCGAGTTATATACCGGGTTTTCACAGTCCAGCAGCTCCTTTTAATTCCGAGAGCGCATTTGAAATCCCCCCCCAGAAGTCCCCCCGAAAATGTGTCTCCTAGGCTGGGTGATGCGGCCAATCTCTACCTCATCGGGACTTCCGCAGCTGATCGGAGGCTCGGATTTGCCCTCCTGTGGCCGGGGCTCTGGATCTCCAGCCCGGCCAGAGCTGGCAGATTCGTTCCCGTTGCCGACTTCCGAGGCCGGCTTTGCGGGTCGGTATCTAGGCGGAATGTTCCGGTACCGTCGGACTCTTCCCAGAGGGTCGTGACCTCTGTTGGTCTGACAAAACGGATGATCCAAGAAAGGCTCTGGAATCAAGGGTGGCGGAAAACTGGTGGTCGACCTATATACCGTTTAATACTAAATACGTGAATTATGGTCGGGGGTAGGTATGGTTATAAGAATGATTAAGTTCTATGTAATCCGTCGGGCCAATTTCTTCAGTAGTTTTCATGTTTTTCTCAACTTTCTTGTTTCCAACCAGATTTGCACGTTTGGAAGTCGGCAGATTGGCCGAGGATGCTTTGTGTTTGAGAGGCGGTGGGACCACTTTCGATGTGCACTTAGTTCCATGGTCGAAAAGCATCTTAATTCACAAATGTGGAAGTAAGTAAGCCAAAAAAAAAAAATTAATAATAATGGTTGAGTTTCTTTCAATTTAAGATCCGCAGAAGTTGCTGCGTGCAAATGAAAAAAGGTCAGGACATCATAAAAGATGTTTAAGGTAGACAAAAATTCTGGAGAAACTCAGCTGGGGTGAGGCAGCATCTATGGAGCGAAGGGTTTCAGCCCGAAACGTCGCCTATTTCCTTCGCTCCATAGATGCTGCCTCACCCGCTGAGTTTCTCCAGCATTTTTGTCTACCTTCGATTTTCCAGCATCTGCAGTTCCTTCTTAAACAAAAGATGTTTAGTTTAGTTTAGAGATACTGCGTGGAAATGGGACCCTTTGGCCCACCAAGTCCGCACCGACCAGCACTCTTAACACTATCCTACACACACTAGGGACAATTGACATTTATACCAAGCCAATTTACCTAACTAATTAAACGTGTGTGTAAACAAATGTTTCATTCAACATTTTGTAACATTTATGAGATTAAACGTTTCGGGGCGACACGGTGGCACAGCAGTAGAGCTGCTGCCTCACAGCACCAGAGACCCGGGTTCAATCCTAGACCACGGGCGCTGTCTGTACGGAGTTTGTACGTTCTCCCCGTGACCGCGTGGGTTTTCTCCGAGATCTTCAGTTTCCTCCCGCACTCCAGAAATACAGGTTTGTAGGTTAATTGGCTTTGTATAAATGGTCCCTAGTGTGTGTGTGTGTGTGTGTGTGTGTGTGTGTGTGTGTGTGTGGGATAGTGTTAATGTGCAGGGGATCGCTGGTCGGTGCGGACTCGATGGGCCGAAGGGCCTGTTTCCGTGCTGTATCCCTAAAACTAAACTGAAGATCAGTTCATACATGATGGATCCATCAATAACACTGAGGCCAGCCAAATATTTCCAATCGCTGATCTGCTTAATTGATAAACATTGCTTGGGATGCCCCGGCAACACATTTCCATGCGCCTGTTGAACTTCCCGCTATTCTTATAGAACCCTCATTAAAATTTCTCGTTATGTCGCTGGGGAAATTGGGGAAGGAGTTTAAATATCTCTAACCGGACTTTATCTTGCTCTAAATAAAATACCCTTCATCAAGTATCTAAGAAAGAACTGCAGATGCTGGAAAAATCGAAGGTAGACAAAAATGCTGGAGAATCTCAGCGGGTGAGGCAGCATCTACGGAGCGAATGAATAGGTGACGTTTCGGGTCGAGGCCCTTCTTCATACATTATAATGTAAAGCTTTTACATTGACTGAATAGAACATAGAAAATAGGTACAGGAATAGGCCATTCGGCCCTTCGATCCAACACCGCCATTCAATATGATCATGGCTGATCATCCAAAATTAGTACCCCGCTCCTGCTTTTTTCCCCATCTCCCTTGATTCCCTTAGCCCTAAGAGCTAAATCTAACACTCTCTTGAAAATAGCATGCAACAAGAAGCTATTCATTGGCTCTCAGTACACGTGATAATAATATACTAGACGGAGGATATGGGTTGAAGGTGAGAGGGGAGAATGTAATAGGAACCTGAGGGGCAAAGTTTCCTCGCAAGATGTTTTCCATGAAAATGTCTTCCATGTAGACTATCATCTCTTTTCAAAAGCATTGTCTGTCTGTCTGTGACCTAATGTACAGTCATTTAACAAGCATTTAAACGGGTACATGGATAGGATAGATAGTTCAGTTGATTGTCACGTGTACCGGGGAACAGTGAAAAGCTTTTGTTGTGGGATAACCAGTCAGCGGAAAGACAATACATGATTATAATCGAGCTGCTTACAGCGTGCAGATACATGGTAAAGGGAATAACGTTTAGCGCAAGGTAAAGAAATGTTGTCGGAGTAGAGATTTGAAAGTGGTGGAGCGATTGTAAGGGAGATATGGGCTAAACGCGGGCAGGTTAAGTTGGGCTGAAGGGTCTGTTTCCACGCTGTACTGTACGACTCTAAACCAACTTCCTTTTTCTCTCTCAGAAAAATTCCCCCTGCGGTGGACAGTCCAACGTCGGGGCCATGCAGTGCTCCCAGCAGCAGCATGGTTCCCCCTCACCCGTCGCATTCCAGTGTCGGTACTGCAGGTGTGGCCTCCTCTACAGCAGTCTCATCCTCCCCTTCCTCATTGTCATCTCCACTGTTGGTGTCTTCTCCATTCCTATCGGCCAGCAGTAAACCCGTGCTGTCATATGCAACTACACCCTCAGCTCACCCCGCTGCCTTGGGCTCTGCGGACCCAGCTCACTGTATGCAATCTAGACACGTACCTTCACCATCTGCCATGCCTTCTGGGCTCTCCTCGGTCCCCTCACATGTCTTCAACAAACCTCAAAAAGTGAAGCCCAGCAAGTCTTTGAAACCGAAAGATCCCCCGTCTACCAGCAGCAACAGTAACTCCAGTAGCAACAATAACAGCAACAGTTCTGGGAAGAGGAGGAAGAACAATTCTGCACTGCCATTGCATTCTCCTTCCATCTATTCCGCGGAAGCCCCGAAGAAAAATTGTGTGAATTCTGGGAGTCTGGGGACGTCTAATTATTCATCCGTCTCGTCATCTTACGGCAGCCCGCACAGCATTGGCCTGAACTGTACGAACAAGATGAACTCTCTGGGTGTCAAGCACGAGCCGTCGGGGAAAGGGCTTCAGGCGGGGGTCCCTGCGGAGTCGATTAAGCGGATGAGTGTGGTGATGAACAGCGGTGACTCCACGCTCTCGCTGGGGCCCTTCGTGCACCAGGCCAACGAGCAGTTGGCGAGCCCGCACGCCGCCTTCCCACATCCCCACCCTCCGCTGGACAGGCTGGAAGGCCGGAAGCGCAAAGGTTCGCCGGGCTCCGCTGCCATCCACGGCGGCAACAGGACGAACAAGCTCGCCAAAGCACCCGTGGTCAACAACGTTCACTCGAAGCATCCCGGCGTGATGCCAGGGACGCCGGGCCTTTCCAACAACACTCTCCCCCACCAGGTATGGAGGTAGAACCAAGGCTTCAATAAGTGGTTTAACTTTGGACCTGGGCCTGTCCCACTTAGGCGTCTCTTTAGGTAGCAATGTTACAAAATTTTTAGATTTTAAAAAGCAAGTCTGCAATTTATCCCATCAGATAACGCATAAAAAGAAGTTTAATTTGACACATAATTCACTTTCATATCTTCAGTATTCAAAAAAGTTATTGCCATTTTCATACTTGGAAATTGGCATCTTGTTCCCTTTTGCTTTTCCATTGACTGAACACAAAAGCTGTGATGGAGGACAGTCAAAAGCCCATAACTTTCTTAAAAATTAAGAGAACTGAAATACAATTTCAGTTATTTTAGATTGAAGCATTCTGAAACAAATATGAAACAATTTTACATGGATGACCTGAAATTAAAGCATATCATTAGTTATATGAAGAAGGGTTTCGGCCTGAAACGTTGCCTATCTCCTTCGCTCCTTAGATGCTGCTGCACCCGCTGAGTTTCTCCAATCTTTTGTGTACCCTCGATTTTCTAGCATCTGCAGTTCCTTCTTTAACACATATAATTAGTTAGTTACCTAATTGTAGCTAATTGCAAAATTCAATTACTAGATCTAAACATCTATCCATTTCTTAAGAAAAGATTAACAATTTTAAATAGCCTAAGTGTCCAAATAACATTCACACAAAAATTCACAATGTAACATGATTTTTAAATCTCATAGGCCAAATGGAAGGAATTTAATGTTTAATTTCCGTAAATTAACGACCATCTTGCGAGTGAGATTTTGTGGAACACGATTGATTGGAACGTTGCGGTTTGAGGTGAATTTAAACCCCATATCGGCAGAAAAAACACTGCCAGTTCTTCTAAATCACCTTTTCGCAACGTAAAATTTGGATAATCTTAAGAAGCACGTTTATATGTAAAATAAACGGCTTACCTTTAGCTGTCCCGTACGTGAAATCCGTCCCCGTTGTCGGCGTTTACCGCATTAGAAGCTGATCTTTATTTCACTGCAGCGCTGAAATTGTCCCGCGGTTTAAAAAAAAATTCACAGACCAGCAGTCGGAACGATTCTTCAGCAAAAGCTAGCAGCCGAGAAAATAAAACACCGGCAGGCAGGGAAAAAACGCATGTTAACCCCTCCCCACCCCCACCCCAAAGGCGTCAAAGTCGCGCACACGGCCAGTGACAGAACTGCAGCGCCGCTGAAGGTAAGTTTTGTAACATACCCACTTTAGGCGACTGCCAGGAACTAATTTTAATGGAATTCACCTACCACACCTGGCGACGACCTTCTACAGCAAACATTGTCGCCACGGTCGCTGAAAATGTTTCAACATGTTGAACATTTTGTGGCAGTCGCCTGTAGTCGCCCAAACAAATCACCTAAGTGGGACAGGCCCATGAGGGCAGATCGGTGGCGCAGCGGTGGAGCTGCCGCCTTACACCGCCCAGGGATCAATCCTTACGGGTGCTGTCTGTGTGGAGTTTGCACGTTCTCCCCGTGACCGACCGAGTGGGTTTTCCCTGGATGCTCCGGTTCCCCCCCCCCCCCCCCCTCACTCCAAGGACGTACAGTTTTGTGGGTCAATTGGCTTCTGTGAATTGTAAATTGTCCTTAGCGTGTAGGATAGGGGACCGATGTGGGGATAGCTGGTCAGTGCGGTGGCCGAAGGGCTGTCTTTCTGCGCTGTATCTCTAAAGTCTAAAAGTCAAAAGGCTCTTAATCTTATTCCCACCACCTGATGTTGGTTGGGTTGGGAACTTTTCAAATATTTAATTGTGTTACTCATGTGCTTAAGTTACTGTTCCTTTTAATGTTGTCCTCTCGAACCTATTTATTTACCTAGATACATAGACAATAGGTGCAGGAGTAGGCCATTCGGCCCTTCGAGCCAGCAGTGTCATCATGGCTGATCATCCCCAATCAGTACCCCGTTCCTACCTTCTCCCCATGTCCCTACCTATTTCTGTCTATCTATTTCTCTATCTATACCTCTATCTATCTATAATTCTATTTCTGCAACAACCTATAAATTCTTCTTGGTCAAATTGCCATATAGCATGGAAACAAGCCATTCAGCCCAACTTGTCCATGCTGACCAATAATCCCCATCTACGCTGGTCCCACTTGCCAGAGTCTGGCCCATATCCCTGTGCACCAGGGGTTGGCAACCAACGGCCCCCTGGGCCGAATGCAGCCCACAAATTGAAATCAACAGGCCAGCAGGCGGATTTTTCTTCCTATAACCATCCAACCCGCCGAGCCCCCTGCCCGAGCGCCAAGCCCTGGCTCTACCGCATCCTGCGCAAAGCCGTCGGCACGGCCGCACACCTTCTGTGAACACGTGTTTTTTTTTTAAAACGGCAGAAGTTGGAAAAATCTAAGTTAGACAAAAATGCTGGAGAAACTCAGAGGGTGAGACATGTAAGGATTGAATGAGGTTGCCTCACCCATTGAGTTTCTCCAGCATTTTTGTCTACCTTCTGTGAACAAGGTTGCCGACCCCTGCTCTAAACCTTCCCTATCCACGTACCTATCTAAAAGTCTTTTAAGCATTGTAATATTATCTGCCTCAACTACCTCCTCTTGCAGCTTGTTCCATATACCTACCACCCCGAGTGAAAAAGTTGCCCCTGAGGTTCTTATTCATTCTTTCTCCTCTCAACATAAACCTATGTCCTTTGGTTCTTTACTTCCACTGTCTTGGGTAAAAGACAAGATGATTGGGATGTTAGAAAGTCGACCTTCTCAGCAAGACATCTATGCAGGACAGTGTCCTAGGCTCAACCATTCCCAGCTGTCACTTGAGCCCCTGTCCCACTGTACGAGGTAATTCAAGAGTTCTCCCGGGTTTCCCGATTCGAACTCGGAGAATTGCGGTAATTGCTGCTCGTGGATACTCGGGGCTCTCGTGGAAATTTTTCACAATGTTGAAAAATCTTCACGAGTTACCGCGTTTCCCGGGTACCTGCTGTTAGCGCTACGAGCCGCTAAGAGACGTCCCGAGCTCCGACGTTCCTGGTAAGTACATTCTGCGTACTTACCACAAATCCGATTTTAAAAAAAAAAAAAAAAAAAAATTTAAACTATGGAGAACTCTTGAATTACCTCGCTCAGTGGGACAGGGGCTTTAGCCAGGTAGATCGAAATAGGATGTTTATTGATAATTGCATGATTATGTTTGCAACCCCATAAAAAGTAAACCCGTCCACATCAACACTATTTCAGCCAAGGACCAGTTAATGGTGAGTCTCCATCAACATTCTGGGAGCCAGAGGCTTGAGAGATGCAGCCTGGTAGCCTGTCAAAGGCTGGGAACCCTGGAGCAGAGGGTTCACCGGTCTAGAACATGATGGGCTCACCGGGAACTGCAGGTGCAGTAATCTTTCGTAAAGCACAAAGTACTGTAGTATCTCAACCGACCAGGCAGCATCTAGGGTGGGCATGGATGGAAACATAGAAAACAGGTGCAGGAGGAGGTCATTCGGCCCTTCGAGCCAGCACAGCCATTCATTGTGATCATGGCTGATCGTCTCCAATCAATAACCCGTGCCTGCCTTCTCCCCATATCCCTTGATTCCACTAGCCCTTAGAGCTCTATCTAACTCTCTCTTAAATCCATCCAGTCATTTGGCCTCCACTGCTCTCTGCGGCAGGGAATTCCACAAATTCACAACTCTCTGGGTGAAAAACTGTTTTCTCACCTGTCTTAAATGGCCTCCCCTCTATTCTAAGACTCTGGCCCTTGGTTCTGGACTCGCCCAACATTGGGAACATTTTTCCTGCATCTAGCTTGTCCAGTCCTTTTATAATTTTATATGTTTCTATAAAATACCCCCCACTCATCCTTCTAAACTCCAGTGAATGCAAGTCTAGTCTTTTCAATCTTTCCTCATATGACAGTCCCGCCATCCCAGGGATCAATCGTGTGAACCTACGCTGCACTGCCTCAATCACAAGGATGTCCTTCCTCAAATTAGGAGACCAAAATACTCCAGATGTGGTCTTACCAGAGCCCTATACAGCTGCAGAAGAACGATAGGCAACGTTTTGGGTTAGGACCCTTCTCCATATCTGAGGAAAGGTCATGATCCTTGAAACATTGGCGTGCCCTGTCCTCCAGAGATGCTGCCTGCCTTGCACGAGACTTTGATTCTTTTTTTCACTTGCTTTCATTGAGAATAAGGTTGGCTGAGAATTAAATGAGGTGTCCTGCTGCCACAATGTGAATTTGACGGGTGAATCTGTTTTTCTATATTTTTGTAGCCAAAGGCTCGACCATGATAACCAATGTTCTTCTGGAAGAAACTGGACATCTTATTTTGAAATCAGAAGTAGGCACTCTGAACTGCACGAAGCCTTGGAGTTTTCGCAACCTCCCTTGTTCCTCAGGTCTGTGGATAGTATAATCAAAATGACAGGTTTCAAAGCCAGGTTTGTGGAATCCTCACAGCGTGGTGCACATCTTAAATTGAGTTGACATGGACTTCCTGGCTAGAAAATGGGCTTGCAATTGTTCAAATCAGTATTAAGTATTAGGTACCAAGCTAGAAGATTGACTACTGATCTGCGATTTATGCAAAAGGTGCAGTTTTTAGACTATTTACTGCTGAAGGGCGCATTTGCTAAACAGTTTGGATGTTGAACTGCCAAATGTTTAAGCATCTTTACACGTTTTGTGGGAGTTCTGTCGCCCCTTGACATCTACTGGAAATTTATATCACAGAGCAGATATGTTGTATTTATTTCTTTCGCAAGCGATATGTGTACTTTGTCTACATTTAAACTTTAAACCAGTTGCCAAGAATGCCGGCTTGTGTCAGGCAGTTACTTTGAAATTTATTTTTGTTAAGTCCACAAACCTTGGCTTTTTTTTTTTGGAGCAGAAAAATTGTGGTACTAAAATAACATCGGGAAGTCAATCCAGCGAACGATTTATTCATTGTACTTCAGACACACACGAAGAAATGGTGTAAATTCTAACTGGTTCCTGGTTGGAATTACAGCAGAATGGAGAGTTGAAAGAGGTGCATCATGTATGGCGTTTCCATGCAAACATTTTTAATGAATTAAACGTTCTTTAAATAGATCTATGATTAAATTGTGTGCGGTGAGCATGGGGTTCAGTGGCATTTGCAGCTTGGTCTTGCCTGTTTTTATTTTTTAAAAAGGGTAAGAAAATAAAAATTTGTAGTGAATGCTGCTTCCAACCGAACAGTCTTAGTAGTCCACATAATTTTTGCACTAATAGATTATATCCATTCTCCCAACTACACTGGAATAGATTTTAATTTAACAAAAAGGGACAGTGTTGCAAGTTTGTCAAAGAAACAAATTTTTAAAAAAAGATCGGTTTAAATCAGGGATTTCAGAATGAAAATTCCTCAAAAATGCGTAAAATGACCACTTTAGTGAATATTTGCACACATTTCAACATTTTCCCTATTGCTCGACAAGGCGGGGAGCATATCAGAATAAAAACAATTTTTTTGCAATATCAGCTTTAGTGTAGTGACTTTTTCTCCCAAATGTTGATGTTAAGGCAGAACGTGAGCATATACTAATCGTCTGTTCAATTTATCTTTACAGAATTTTGTGGGCAGTGTCGTGAATTCTATATAAATTTTAAGAAACATAAAATAGTGTATAGCTAATATACTCTTAGAATCATTGTTGGATAATTGTCAGGTAAACAATAAAAGGATCCACTTATTGCAAATAGTTATAGAGCAGTTTCTGCTGGAGACCAAGTAATAATGCCATTTCCGAAAGGCTATTAAGGAAATTCTTAAAGAAAAATTCCCCTCTCTGCTGTAATAAATGTAACCTTATGACTCCTAGTGGTTTTAGTTTTAAAACTGGCTTGAATTGAAGCTAGCTTGTTCCTTATGCGACAGTTACCAATTGTAACTCTGTTTTCTTACCCCAATTTTCAACAAGCTAAGAGAAAGTATGTCACGATTTTTGTACCTTTTATTTTGAATTTTCTTGTTTAATGGATTATACAAAAAATATGGAAATATCCCTATTTCAGAATGCATATTTTGTTAAAATTGTACATATTAAACATGTATTTTTGCACAGGTCATTTTCTTATATCCAGTTTTGGTACAATTTTGAAATCATCTGGTATTTATTTATTTAGGAATTAATAATAAATAACAGGTAAAAGTACCTTATTGTTTAGATATTCACTGCCCAGCTAATAATGCAAAATACCTACAGTATAAGATTTTTGGGGCACTTTTTATAAAAATGTTCGTCGATTTTGGAATTTGGGAGTGAAATGATTTATTTTTTGGAAGTGGGGGAGGGGGAGAGAGAGAGAGCCTCAAAACTATTTCACTAATATATTCATTTGTTGTCTAAACTCCCAGTGTAACAAATTCATTAGAGAGAAAAAATATCATCCCAGACCCATCTGAAAAACCACTTGAACCTTTTTTTTGCAGCTTTTAGTCAAAATTTAAAGTGCCTGATAGTTGCTTCAAGATGACTGTTTAAATTGAGCATTTAATTTAAAAAAAATAATTAAATGTTCAACTGGATTAGGAGCTTGCTTTTTCCACCTTGTGAGTTCCTAGTATTTATTGTGCTCAAACCTTAATAATTTGGAATAAACAAATCTTTCAATTGTGAAATGAAACCAATTTTTGATTTGTATGTATATTTGTATGTGGTGACACCACCAGCCAAGAGCAAATCAAAAGGCCTTTACCTTTCTGTACCTTTAATGAAGTACCATGTTTTCGATGATTTTGACTATGAAAGAGGTCTAAAGCACTATTGCTATTCAACTTGGCTTATTAAAACAGTTGTACTTTCGAGTTTTACCCATTGTCCCATAGTATCTAATACTACTGGAATGTAAATATTCTCATCCCGGCAATTTAAGGTGACGGTGCCTTTATTTGAAAGGAAATACCTTGGGATTTCACTGAGTATCTCCTGCAATTCTTTTGTTGATTAAATAGGGTTAGAAAATACAATGTTCCGAGAGTTTGGAGTTTGTCTTCCCATAACATTGTTCCTCGGCAGCACCTATCTATACTCGTACTGAAAAAAAACCGGATTGACATTTTTATTTAAAAAAAAGCTGAGTTGAACGATCAGAACACAAGAAATCTTGTCTTAAAAGGCATTCGAACCTGAAGCGATTTCGGGTTCATGTAAGGAATAAAGCGATTGCAGTGACAAAAGCAATAGAGACATGTGAAGAGTTTAACACTACACATCTCAAATGTGAATGTAAGCCTGATAGCAAAGCCTGTTCCGAGCTTGGTTCTAAAAGCGACCTTTCTGTGTAAAAGTGTGAATAGTTTCAGAAGTACGCAAAATGGAGCGCACTGGTTCACTACGGTATCAGCTGGACTTTGTGTGTTGCCTGTTGTATAATTCATGAACAAATGTCATGGGTCAGAATCTTTCGATATTTGAAAATGTATAGTCTATTTGTTTTGTAACAAGGTCTGTAAATAAAAATAATTTATACTGTTATTTATAACAAATCCAGTGTCTGATTGTCTACTATTTGCTAACCAAAGAATACAATTTAAATTAGAGATTTACAGCTTTGAAATGGGTCCACGCTGACCAGCGATCACCCATTTGTGCTGTTCTACGTTCATCCACTCTCTACAATCCTCTACAGAGGGTGAATTAACCTACATATCCACACGTCTTGGGGATGTGGGAGGAATCGGAAGCAAACCCAGAGTCACAAGAACGTTTCCACCAGTGGGAGAGTCTAGGACTAGAGGTCATAGCTTCAGAATTAAAGGACGTTCTTTTAGACACAAAATTGCTGGAGTAACTCAGCGGGGCAGGCAGCATCTCTGGAGAGAAGGAATGGGTGATGTTTCGGGCTCTTGAACTCCTTTCTTCTCTACTCTATTGAACTGCCACATGGCTTACTCCATTCACCCACAACGTTGCTTGACCATTCCCTCCCCAGAAGCCGCCTGACCAGCTGAGTTCCTCCAGCACGGTTTCACTCAGGATTCCAGCAGCTGCCGCTTATTATATCTGCATTCAGCATTTCTGGTCATCTTCCTCAATGTCCAGATTCAAAGTTTGCATTGCAATTCCTGCATCCAAATATTGAAACACATAGCTATGACCAAGATATTGTTGCAAGAATCATATCAAAAGAATTGTGTAGGAAGGAACTGCAGGTGCTCGTTTAAATCGAAGATAGACACAAAATGCATGAGTAACTCAGCGGGACGGGCAGCATCTCTGGAGAGAAAGAATAGGCGACATTTTGGGCCGAGACCCTGCTTCAGACTAGTCAGGAGAAATGGAAACGCGAGATATAGAACAAATAATGAAAGATATGCAAACAAGTTACAACGATAAAGGAAACAGGTCATTGTTAGCGAGCAGAGAATGAGAACCTGGTGCGACTTGGGTTTGTTAGCTTCTGCTCTAACTTTAGAAATCTGCCTCTGAGTGGGTGTTAGTGCTGCCTGCCTGCTCCATGCGAGTGTCTACAACCCAATTTAAGGTTGTTCCCATTCTCTTTCATGGACATGGTTAAATGGAAGAAGTTTGCTGCCTCCAACACTACCTTCTCCTTTCCATTTAACGGAATGAACGACTGGTGTAAATAACTCGAGACTTGAATGTCAATGGGAAGGAAACCAAGACAGTTTGAAACATTTAATTTCCCAGAGCCACGTTCAAAAACACATCTTAAATTTAGTATTTAAGCTGGAATTTCAAATTTGAGATACTCGAGATATTTTTGAAAACGTGCTCTGGGTGTTTATTTTATATACATTGCTCAAATTGTTTACACAGCCAAGTAAACTACAAAGTTTAATACATAAACGGTTCAACAATGGCACAAACTAAACCCATGATTTGTAAATAGTAAGAGAAATAACTAGAACAATTCAAAAACTAAATGGCCATTGTGGAGTTATTGACCATTACATATTTATCACCCGTGAGAGTTTTTGGACTCTGTTCAACAGCAGATCTCCTTTCTTTATGGTTTCCTGGTACTGCCAGTTCTTACTGTCAGGCCTGTAATAATCAAAATTGACAGTCAAAGTTTGGTCCAGACTTACAGATCACAATATTGCACATGGAGAATTGTGGCAAACTACAATGTGTTGTCGCACATACATACCTGTTGGTTTCTACGATTTCATTCACTTTGTCTATTTTACAGTGTAGCCTACCAGCAGCAATGAAACGAGAGAGTTCCCTGTAAATCAAATGGAACTTTTATTCACCTTAGTCTCCAGTGCAACAAACAAAATACCCCCAGTATTTTCTCTACACAGAACATAAGCGCAGGAGTAGGCCCTTCGAGCCTGATCCCAGTATGATCATGGCTGATCATCCACATCAGGACCCCGTTCCCGCTTTCTCCCCCCCCCCCCCCCCCCCCCCCCCCCCCATCCCTTGATTCCGATAGCCCTAAGAGCTAAATCTAACTCTTGAAAGTATCACTTTGGTAAGAAGGGAAAGCAAAAGAGCTATGAAAAATAATTAAAGACTAACCAGATAAAATACTTAAAACAACTTGTGCATCTGAGTAAAGCTTAAAATTAAGATTGAATATTCAGAAGATCAAAACCCACTTACTGATCAATGAACTCCACACCAACACCGAATGCTTCTGCCATGTACGTAAGCGTTAATGAGCGATAGGATTCCAACAGCTGACTATACGCTAAGATCCTCATTTCACGAACATAGTAGCGATAGTGAGCGGCAAAGAGCCAGTCCTTCTTTAATTCTTGTTCTACCGTGGCTAAAGAAAGAAGGACAGTTGTCGTCTAATGAATATGAACTGCAGATGCTGCTTTATACCAAAGACAGATACAAAATGCTGGAGTAAATTAATGGAGGTTCCCTGATAGCCAATTGTTGGCTAAAGACTGTGATCCCGAGAGGAATACATCGTTGCAAACTGTTGAACTGGTTAATGGACTGTTAGTGGAAAGGGGGTGGCGAGGTGCAAGTAGACATTATCTACATTTAGAGAATTCAACATTCATACTGCTGAGTTGTGAGCTACCCAAGCGAGATAAGAGGTGTTGTTCCTCCAATTTGGTTGTGGACTCACAATGGAAAGGAAGGGAGGTGCAGGACAGAAAGGTAGGTGTGGAAATGGGAGAGTCAAAGTGGTTAGCAACTGGGAGATCCAGCAGGCCTTGGCGGACCGAGCGCCAGTGTTCAGCAAAATGGTCTCCGAGTCTACGCTTTGTCTCACCAAAGTACAGGAGCCCACATTGGGAATGTCAGATGCAGTGAAAGACACATCGGCAGAAATTTGAAAAAGCATACCCTGCAAAAACTGACTAAGGTAAGGAATCTTTTGTTATAAACTTCTTGCTTGTGCGATTTTCATCCTAGTGGGTACTAATGTTATGCCCTATCCAATTAAAAAATTGGCCTTCAGCAGAGAATAGGAATATATAAAAAAAGGCACTCACCAAGGGACTGGAAGAAAACTCCATATCGACACTCGTACAGTGAAAACAGATACTGCCGAACTGCTGGAAGGCTGTGCAGGACCTCAAGAATCTCGGCGCCTTTGATGACCTGATTTTAAATAAGAATTCCCATCAATTAGATTTCTTGACAGTTTGTATGAAATGGTACATGATGGGCTTCATGTAGAATGAAACATCCAATCAGACCATCTGTACCTCTATCATTAAATATGCTCAAAAATAATCTTTCAATCTCTGCTCTGAAAATATCAATTGGATTAGAATCCAGTGAATAAAGAACTGCAGATGCTGTTTTAAACCGAAGATAGACACAAAAATGCTGGAGTAACTCAGCGGGGTAGGCATCATCTTTGAAGAGAAGAAATGGGTGACGTTTCAGGTCTGAAGAAGGGTCTCCACCTAGAACGTCACCCATTTCTTCTCTCCAAAGATGATGCCTGTCCCGCTGAGTTACTCCAGCATTTTGTGTCCATATTCGAATTAGAATCCATAGCCTTTGAGGCAAGAACTCTATTATCCTCCAAGGGAAATGTATTCCAATCTGTATCAATAATCGAGCAGTGATTTTAATGCCAGTCTTCAGACTCTTTACCTCAAAGTTTTCATCTATCCTTTCAGAAATGTTCAGTACCTCAATGATCCATTTGAATGATACATTCAATCTAACCTCCAATGCAAGCCATTTAATCAGACCGCAGAATCAAGTCGTCACATTTATTTATGTAGCACATTTAAAAAACAACTCTCGTTGGCCAAAGTGCTTTACATTTGTATAAGAATCGTATAACAAACAAACTACATACATATAGCCCTCGCTCAGAGGACGCCAAGAAAGGCTTTTTAGTCTCGACTTAAAGGGGTCGATGGAGGGGACAGTTCTGATGGGACGAGGGATGCTATTCCACAGTCTAGGAGCTGCAACCGCAAAGGGGTGGTCGCCTCTGGGCTTATGCCTAGACCACGGGATATTCAGCAACCCCAAGTTGGCCGATCTGAGGGACCTGGAGGTGGTGTGGTGGGTGAGCAGACTTTTAATGCTACACTTTAATGCAGGCACTACACTTGAGATGCGGTGCCATCATGGGTCGATACCAATGAAGCATTATTTGCTGCCCTTTATTCTACTTTTGAAAAGGCAAGTCCTCAACTTCTGTTGCATTGAAATTAAATGTGAACAGAGTGAGACAAGTTAAATGAGAGAAGTGCTGTTCTTTACTCCACTAAAGGAGCGAATGTGAGAGTTAAGGGACTATCCCACTTACGCGATTTTTTGCGGCGACCAGAAAAAGGTACGACTCTTTGGGCGACTACTCACGACCATACAGGCGTCACCCCGCGACACGCGGGGTGACGCCTGTATGGTCGTGAGTAGTCGCCCAAAGAGTCGTACCTTTTTCTGGATTTTCAACATTTTGAACATTTTCGGTGACCTGCTGCGACTATTGATGGGTCGCTGAAAAAAAATTTTGCGTAAGTGTGTCAGGCCCTCTACTAAACTAAAATTCCTACAAATTGAAAATGATTATTGCAAAACTTATTGCAGTAGAAAATCTAACTTGCTACCATTGTGCTGCGATGCCAGTCGAAAGTATCAACTGTTTCTCTCGACAGCAAGTGCGACATGGATTTTCCGTTTCAATTTAACACAGCAGAAAATCTAACCCAGATTAGAATAGGAAAACACCACTTACAAGAAAATCTAGAACTAGAAATGTTCCAGTCTTGCCTACACACAAAAAACAATATGAAAATACTTGATGAAAATCACAAAACTGAAAGCATCTGCATCTCATTTTAGGAATGATATTGACTGCATTTTTGGCAGCCTTTTAAAAAAAAAATCCAAGTCAGTAAGTTTATTGGCCAAGTATTCACATGCAAGGAATTTGCCTTGGTGCTCCGCCCACAAGTAACAACATGACATACCATGACAGTGACGAATGACTCAGAAAACACTAAACATTAATAATAATAAAACATTAATGATAAAACACCATTGATCAAGCATGTGAACCAGCAAAATAGCAGATCAAAGGGAGGCTACAGATTTCTGGCTGTTGAGTAGAGCAACTACTCGTGGATAAAAACTGTATAAATTAAGGTTTAGTGATCTAACATGATATACGCAAAGTACACTGCATTCAGACCGTGCTCATTTTAAAATGATTAGTATGCGTACACATTAATATAACAGACCAGCAAAACTTTACATTTTACAGCCTTGTTTGAGAACCAGTGATGGAGTTGTACAGCACAGAAGGGGGCCCTTTGGCCCATCATGTCCATGCCAAACCGTTACGCCCATCTACTCTAAGCCCATTTATTCGCATTAGGACCGTGTCCTTTTTTGCCTTGATTGTTTAAGGTCTCTCTAAATGCCTCTCAAACGTGGTAATTGTATTATTTTCAACGGCTCCACAACTGCACACTGCAAAATGCTTGGGGGGGGGGGAAATCATATGTGTCATCCAGCTTCATTGCTCTTTATAGATTTTTTCCCTCATGCAATGGATGCTTAATTTGCCAAAAACCTTGCCTCCTCAACCTTCAACTCCATCCTCATTTCCAGGACCGACTCTCCATTTTACAGAATACACATGATAGGAATAGCATAGATAATGCTTTTTGACTACTGGGTCTGATGGAAGGGTCCCAACCCATAGAAACCTAGAAAATAGGCGCAGGAGGAGGCCATTCGGCCCTTTGAGCCAGCACCGCCATTCATTGCGATCATGGCTGATCGTCCCCAATCAATAGCCCGGGCCTGCCTTCTCCCCATATCCCTTGATTCCACTGGTCCCTAGAGCTCTATCTAACTCTCTCTTAAATCCATCCAGTGATTTGGTCTCCATTGCCCTCTGTGGCAGGGAATTCCACAAATTCACAACTCTCTGGGTCAAATAGTTTTTTCTCACCTCAGTCTTAAATGGCCTCCCCTTTATTCTAAGTCAATGGCCCCTGGTTCTGGACTCGCCCAACATTGGGAACATGTTTCCTGCATCTAGCTTGTCCAGTCCTTTTATAATTTTATGTTTCTATAAGATTCCCCCTCATCCTT
This sequence comes from Okamejei kenojei, assembly GCA_035221665.1. NCBI lineage: Eukaryota > Metazoa > Chordata > Chondrichthyes > Rajiformes > Rajidae > Okamejei > Okamejei kenojei. The sequence continues at coordinate 52,043,341 of CM069146.1, read as the reverse complement.
CTAAACTCCAGTGAATACAAGCCTAGTCTTTTCACCCAAAATGTCACCTATTCCATCTCTGCAGAGATGCTGCCTCACCTGCTGAGTTACTCCAGTATTTTGTGTCTATCTTCAGCACAGATAATAAACAGATTACTTTCTTCATAACATCACTCTGAAAGTGACACACACCCAGACAAGTCTCCCAGCTCTGTGAAACTATGACAAGCAGGGCAAAAGATCGCACAGGATGGACAGAGCCAGTCCCTTTGATCTGCTTTTTTTGTTGGTTCACATGCTTGATCAATGGTGTTTTATCATTAATGTTTTATTATTATTAATCTTTAGTATTTTCTGAGTCATTCGTAACTGTCCCTGTATGTCATGTTGTTACTTGTGGGCGGAGCACCACGGCAAATTCCTTGTATATGAATACTTGGCCAATAAACCTACTTACATGGCCATTCACACATATCCCCACCACCATCCCACCATCTGAAACCCACCCATACCCAGCATCTAGTTCTTAACAAAACAAAATCCACCATACTGAGCCAAGAGCTCTGGGAAGAGATTGTGTGCGGAACTCCTAAAGAGTAAATCACGATTGTTGTTGTTTATTGACTGGGCCTCCCTACGAGCATTTTGCACTCATTTTAGCTTTGAAAGTGTTCATGAATTCTTCATTTAACTTAATACTAACATGCAACTTGCAAACTAACTCATTACTGTGCCTCCCACATTGAGACCTTGTTACCACACCACTGAAAAATAACGGCATGCTCATTGTAGAATGAAGGTGCCGTTCCAACCTCTGTCCTTGCATGCTCGTTAAAGAACTGTCCAATTAACCCTACTCTGTGCATTTTCTCCATTAAATTATCTAATCGCACGCACCAGCTGACAACTCACAGTAAGACGACACAAGTCACCTTTGGTTCTATCGCCAATTATCAAGAACATCTATGCATTGGTTATCATCATCCCTAGTGCCACTGGAATCAAGTTGTTTCCTTATTTAAAGGCAGCACAGCGGTTGAGCCAGTCAGTGCCTTACGGCTCCAGAGACCCGGGTTTGATCCTGACTACGGGTGCATATCATTACGGAGTTTATACATTCTCCCCGTAAACTGCGTGGGTTTTCTCCGAGATCTTCGGTTTCCTCCCACACTCCAAAGACGTGCAGGTTTGTAGGCTTGGTGTAAATGTAAAATCATCCCTAGTGTGTGTGTGTGTGTGTGTGTGTGTGTGTGTGTGTGTTCGCTGGTCGGTGCAGACTCGGTGGACTGAAGGGCCTGTTTCCGCGCTGTATCTCTAAACTGAACAAAATTAAACATACAACCACTTCCATCAATTGCCCTTTCCACCTTTGCTACTCCGAGTTTATAATAGTCTCACTATTATGACACTTACCTTTTCACGAAGATCAGGTCGCTCTAACGCAATCATGCTGACATAAACAGTGTAGGTTACAAAGGTTTTGTAATCCATGAGTTCGTAGGAAGTGAATGTGGAGACTGTGTCTAAGAACAGCTCTGCCGCCTGCTTGAAGTCTCGAATTGCCACACAATACATCCCTTGGTAAACTTTTAGACGATTTCTTCTATCCCAGTCACCACCTTCTTCAATTAAGCTGCAAAAGAATCTCCACGTTAAAATACACTAAAAACATTTATGATTTATTCATTTTGGCCATCTCCACAAATACATTTTGAACAGGCTGAGATCCTGTTATTGCTAGCTGGCACAAGCTTGGCCCAGAGTATGTTAGATATGCCACAACTAGAGTAGGGCCCTTATAGAAGCGTGGAATTCTCTGCCTCAGAGGGCGGTGGAGGCCGGTTCTCTGGATACTTTCAAGAGAGAGCTAGATAGGGCTCTTAAAGATAGCGGAGTCAGGGGATATGGGGAGAAGGCAGGAACGGGGTACTGATTGGGGATGATCAGCCATGATCACATTGAATGGCGGTGATGGCGCGAAGGGACGAATGGCCTACTCCTGCACCTATTGTCTTATCCGCCATCCACCTCATTGGAGACACTCGAACTATCTATAATTGGACGAGGTACAGTAAAAAGCCTTTGTTGCGTGCTAACCAGTCAGTGGGAAGACTATACATGATTACAATCGAACCGTCCACAGTGCACAGATACATGATAATGGGAATAATGTGAATAATGTTTGTGCAAGTTAAAGCCAATATAGTCTGATGAAGGGTAGTCCGAGGGTCTCCAATGAGGTAGACAGTAGTTTAGGACTGCTCTCTTGTTGTTGCATGAATGGTTTTAATGTACAGGACAGCATTGAAATGTATATATATATAGGTCTGTGGCAAATATTGAAAACGAGGGGCATTCTAAAGAATTCACATGAATCAATGGAAAATGAACAGTTGCACTGGAACCCATGAAACAAATACTACACGTACCTTTTAGCTTTCTCAATGTTACGAGTAATCAGATCATTATCCATGTAAAACAAGCCAATTCTCAGCAGGTAAAACACAATATCTAGGCGATGTCCCAGAGCCACAGTCTTATCATACGTTTTCCGAAAGGCTGTCAAAGCACCTTCCTACATTGAAAAGATTGATTTTTGTTAAAGGCAAGTGACTGAAAATAGTTACTAAAGCCACTCAGTGAGCATGTTGAAGCATTTGATTTTAACAATATCAATCACATTTTATTTAATATGTACAAATGATATTCAACTCAACAGGAGCCACATTTGAAATCCAAGTAGATTTCACGACTCCCCAAACTATTTTGCAATGACCCCACATTAATATTGAAACGTCACATAATCCAAGAAGCCAACCAAAACTCAATAGTATTCAAGCATAAAATAAAACAAAGCGCTGGAGTAACTCAGCGGGTCAGGCAACATCTCTGGAGGACATGGATAGGTGATATTGTGACGTTGCCGGCTGGGACCCTTCTTCAGACTGAATGGATCAGCAGGAGAAAGTTGAACAAGTGGTGGAGGTGGGATCAAGTGAAGGAGGAGGGGGTGGGGGGTGGGAGTTGAGCAGTCCAACAATTTCACAAATGCCAGCCGTGAGAGCAATCCCATCAGCAAATGCTGCAATCCAATTTGGAATCATGATCCAAGCCTGAGAGACTACAGGATTTGCAATTGACATTTTATATATTACATCTCTGCGTTCTGCTCATTTTACGCTGCCTCATCATCACCTTCCCCGAGCTAACAATTCTACATTTTCCTTGATCTTTGTCCCCTCTGATCTCACCTTTTCACACCTTACCCTTCCATATCTCGATCTCTCTCCCCTGACTCAGTCTGAAGGAAGGTCTTGACCCGAAACGTCACCCATTAGTTTCTACCCAGAGATACTGCCTGTACCGCTGAGTTACTCTAGCATTGTGTATCAATCTTCCATACTTGGTCTTGGACAGCACAGGAACAGACCCTTCTGCCCATGATGTCTATGTCAAATTAAGTTAATTCCTTCTGCCTGCACGAGATCCATACCCCATTCCCTGCAAACCTGAAAGCCTTTTAAACTTCACTGTCTACTTCGACCCGCCCCCCCGCCCCCCCATTCCCTGGCTGTGCATTCCAGGCACACACCACTGTAGAAAACAACTTTTCCTGTCCATCTTCTTTAAACATTTCCTTTCTCACCTTACAGCGATACCCTCCAGTATTTGACATTTCCACCCTAGCTAAAAAAATCAGACCGTTTAAACCCCTGTCCCACGGTACGAGTTCATTCCAAGAGTTCTCCCGAGTTTGCCCTGATTTTCGGTAATGGCCACTCGTCGGTACTCGGGGCTCTCGTGGACATTTTTCAACATGTTGAAAAATCTTCACGAGTCTTCCCGTGCTTACCTGCCGTTAGCGAGTCTTCCCGAGTACCTGCCGTTAGCGTTACAAGCCGCTAAGAGACGTCCCCGAGCTCCGACGTACCCGCTACGTTCATTCTACGTGCTTACCCAGAGTTTGATTTTTTTTTTAAACTCGGGAGAGCTCTTGGAATGAACTCGCACCGTGGGACAGGGCTATTAGAGATGATCTCTGCCAAAATCATATTCCTTGGTGTTACGTTTTACTCACAAATGTCAACCTTCCCAATTATAAATTCCAAGTCATATTTTAATTACCAGTGTAATTTCATTAAATAATCTTGTTTGTGCTGGCACTGGAGTAGTTGATACAATATTGGACCATTCAAGGTAATGTGTGACAATTGGCTACAGAATAAAGTGGGAAATTGGGAGATATCACATGATAATCTCTGCATCCAGATTTCATCAATTCCACGTAAGGATGGTTGCGTTTCTAAGAAACAAAGCATTTAAAAAATTTGCATACAAAAACAATTATGTCAATGGGGAAGAGGGGACTAGGGGCAAGAGAATCTCAGGCTTGCGATAATTTCTGGCCGAATTTTCAAAATTAAGGCCTTAGCTACAAGTTTAATTTTATGACTGCAACAAAAAATACTAAAGGCTGTATGTTACATTGTTTAATAAAGTCTTGTTGCACCGGTTTCAATGGAATCAATTGCTTGTTAATTGCAATAATCACCTACGTGAAACTGAGCTTGTGTTCTTACGGGACAACAGTGTCTGCTTACTTCAGGGAGGTTACATGGAAACAGCCTTATTCCTCACATGGAAACAGGGACCTACCATCGCCCGCCGGGGACTTTAACACCGGGTGAAGAATAAAGAACAGGGGAGAGACAAGACTTTGCCTTCCATCACAGTGAGGAGGAGATTCACTGTGATGGATATTTGTGTAAATTGTGTTAATTGTGTGTCTCATTTTTTTTTCTTGTTCATATGACTGCAGAAACGAAAATTTTGTTTGAATTTAGGTTCAAATGACAATAAACGGTATTGTATTGTATTCTCCTAACATTAAAAAAAAGCCTTTGGAAGAACTCAGACCAACAGCAATTGTGAAGGAAATGAATGGAAATTTCGGATCTAGAGCCTTCTTTACACACAGGCGACGTTTCAGGCCAGGACTCTTCATTAGACTTTTTTCCCCATTAAGAGTGCCTTTTCAGCTCGTCGATTTCCAAATTCTCATTTTCAAATATAGACACAAAATTCATACTATAACTGATTGGGCCCACCTACCGCAAAGAGTATTCCACAATTCATCAACCACATTATATCCAATTTGCTTTCAAGCAGAACTAGCTGTGGAGATTTTTCATTAAAGAGGAGTATGATATGCTGTTTCAACTGACATACAACACTAACCTAATTCAGAACGTACAGGGAGGGTTTTACAGACCACCTGCCTTGACTGACCTCGGCAAACCTTATTGTTTTCACAACTGTACAGTAGCCAGAGAGTTGTGAATCCGTGGAATTTTCTGCCACAGAAGGCAGTGGAGGCCAATTCACTGGATGTTTTCAAGAGGGAGTTAGATTTAGCTCTTAGGGCTAACGGAATCAAGGGATTTGGGGATAAAGCAGGAATGAGGTACTGATTTTGGATGATCAGCCATGACCATATTGAATGGTGGTGCTGGCTCGAAGGGCCAAGTGGCCTACCCCTACACCTATTTTCTGTTTCCGTCAATAAATTAATTGCTGTATGAAGATAATGCTTACTTTGTCACCTATTCGGCAGAGGTACTCAGCCTTGGCCATCATAGAATCTCTGATTTCACTTTCACCAAGATTTTTTTCAGCATCTTCTAGTATATCGTCCAGGCGTTTTAGTTCTTCCTCATTTGCCTTTTTCATTTTGCTCAAGAGGTCTGTGTCAACTGGCCATCCGACATCTTTGCAGAGCTGTTCATAGTATGGAGCCATATCTGCAAAACATATCATTGCTTTGGAATTCAAGGACTTCACACAGTTCCCCATCGCTCTGTGGCAATACAAACCGAAAAACAGGTCCACCGCCGATTTTCCGGCAACTGGTGGTCCGGCACCTACTTTAATCTGGGCACAATTACGAGAGCGTACTTGAACAACCACCCCCACCCCGAAAATCGGCCTGGTCGGGTGAGGCAGCCGATCTCTACCTCACCGAGACTTCCATACTGATCAGCCGGTCGAATTTACTCCCTGCTGCCTGGGCTATGGAACTCTGACCAGGGCAGAGCCTGCAAACCCGTTCCCATAGCTGACTTCCACGGCTGATCGGCAGGTCAAATTTGCAGCTAGGGCTCTAGGACTCCAGTGTGGCCAGAGCCATCATATTTGTTGGCTCTCCTCACCCCCCTCCCTCCTCATCCCTCACCCCGGCCTCTCCTCATCCCCCACCCCACCTCACCCATATCCTCTCTTCAACACCCCCCTCTGAATTCATGACCTCTGTTGGTCTAGCAAAATGGATAATATGGCATGGCTCTGGAAACAAGGATGCCGGAAAATCGGTGGTCGACCCGCACATGAAAGGGAACAATGCTAACAGCCATGTAGATTTTACAATCACACTAAAATCTAATATAAAGTAATCACAGTGCACTTAGAAAATCAACTCAGGACTGGGCAGAGTTGGTATGTATTCATGAAGGGGATAGTTCTGACAGTTTTGCTGGGAGTCCTTTTTGAGGTTGTCACTATCGGAACAGTGTACTTGATCACACAAAACTCTTAAAATGGATAGGTTGAGATGTTATGGTGTCGTTGTACAAGATGTTGGTGAGACAGCTCTTGGGAGTACAGCTCTGTGTTTAGTTGCAGTCACCCTGCTACAGGACAGATGTCATGAAGCTGGAACGGGAGCAGAGAAGATCTACAAGGGTTTTGCCAGGACTTGTGGGGCTGAGCAGGCTTGGCCTTTACTCCTTGGAGCGCAGGAGGATGAGGGGTGTTCTTATAGAGGTGTATAATCATGAGAGAATAGAATATATTAACACGGATTTGAGTATATGAGCAAAGAGAACCTACTGCAGTTGTACAGGGTCCTGGTGAGACCACACCTGGAGTATTGTGTGTAGTTTTGGTCTCCAAATTTGAGGAAGGACATTTTTGCTATTGAGGGAGTGCAGCGTAGGTTAATTCCCGGGATGGCGGGACTGACATATGTACTCAAGAGAGAGTTGGGCTAACAAAATCAAGGGATATGGGGAGAAAGCAGAGGGAGGGAACGAAGAAACCCAGGCCTGAGGACGGGATGAATCTGAAGTCTGGATCTTCTCCGAGTCTGAAGAAGGGCCTTTATCTGGACCAAACAGAAATACCATGGGAAATGATCAGATTGACAACGGATCGTTTAAGAAGGAACTGCAGATGCTGAAAAATCAAAGGTTGACAAAAATGCTGGAGAAACTCAGTGGGTGAGGCAGCATCTATGGAGCAACGGAAATAGGCGACGTTTCGGGTCGAGACCCTTCATCAATCTGGAGAAGGATCTCGACCCGAAACGTCGCCTATTTCCTTCGCTTCATAGATGCTGCCTCACCGGCTGATAGTGACAATGGAAATAATTTGCTGGAATTTACAACTACAGGCATCAGTGTCAAAGA